>JAVYIG010002605.1:0-237517 GCA_035222895.1 Strongylocentrotus droebachiensis | reverse complement strand
ATGACATTATTTGCGATTCTACGTGTTTAAATAATCAAAGGAGATGGTACAGTGAAGGTCAAAAGGAAAAAAAAGTGAAGCAAAAAATTGTTGGAGACACCCGGACTCGAACCAGGGATCTCGAGGTTGGAAGTCAAGTGCGTTACCGATATACCAAAACATCTCCCATAGCGATTACACGTAAACGGGAAATGGAATTCTGAAATCCTACTTTGCAAGTGAAATATGAGCATGATCCCGGCATCTAATCGAAAAATAAAGGGCACACTTGTGATAGCTCATTGTCTCAGCTACAACATATTCGAAGCTCAGCGAAAATGAAGCTAAAACAACGGAGATTTTGCTCGCGAAAGACAGGAGTGTAAAATCCAGTTTTGAGAAAAAGTCATGTCCCATAGAGAATACACGCAAAATGTGAAAAATTGACATGCCTCCTTTAATCGCAAAAATACACCATGATAATTTTGTCCAAAATAAAAATTGTGAATACTGCATTTGTAGAAAAATGTCTCAGCTAGAACATATCAAAATTTGAAAGAAAATTAATCGATATGTACAGAGATACAATCAATTTTCCAAAAATATGCTGACGTCATAATATGCAAATTGAAATTTTGAGTTTGGAGGCCATTATGATGACGTCATAAGTTAATTGAGGATCAAATGAGACATGAAATCATATCTCCGACTCATAATCTATCTAAATATGAAAAAATATTAGGAGTTTTTATCTATTATAAAGAGTTACAATTAATTTTATATGGGCATGTTTTTGCCAATGTATTGTGGATAAAGATAACGCAAATCCGCGCGTGCTGTCAACTTTGACGGACGCTCATTGCGTTAATAAAAGGTGAACAAATTATCAAAATGCTTGGAAAAATGTACCAAATATGATGACAGAAAAAAATCGGCGATTCTATGTTGCAAAATGCCAGTACGCGCGAAAACGCGCGCGCATGGGCGTGTGCGTAATTTTTTTATCAAATGCTCCATATGGCCTGAAACGTATGTAAAAAAAATTTGGGATGATTTAGAGCATTTAAAAAAAATTCGCGCGCGTAAACGCGCGGACAAAAGCGTACGCGCATTTTTGCGCGCATTTTTTGACTTGAAATTGACCAGACGGATATTGATCATATTCATGATAAATATGAATGAAAAATTACTTTCCGTTATGAAGATATGATCATAAGTTGATTTTTACAAAATGGCGCCTGGATGACGTCACGATAATTTTGAGTCTGTGAAAAGTCACGCAGTTCTAAGTTAGACTAAGATCTATCATCATTAAAAGTTTCATGACAATGGCTTTATTCAATCTTGAGATATCCTGCGAACAAAATCGAGGAAGAATAATAAAATAAAAAATAAAGAAAATCTTGACGAAATCAATAGGTGATACGTAGACTTCGTTACGTATCACCTAATAAATAAATAACAATCTTGACGAAATCAAAAGGTGATACGTTGACTTCGTTACGTATCACCTAATGATTCCTTCAAAATTTGCAATTTCAACTTTCGATCGAAAATTTTAACATGATCCCAACATCTGATTAAAAAACAAAGTCACCCTTTTTTATAGCCCATGGTCTCAGCTATAACATACCCAAATTTGGGAGAGAATAGAGCACAAATGAGCGAGATAGTGCTGAAAGATTGATGTGATGTAGATTCATAATGTGAACGAAATTCACCCTCCATAGACATAACACGCAAATGACGAAAATTCTGACATGTGGCCTTTAATTGAATTTTTTTACTATGATGACATCATTAAAATGAAAATTGGTGCAGAATAATCTCAAAGACGATTGCCTCGGCTACAACATATTAAAATCTAGAAGAGAATCGATGAATATTAAGAGAAATACACTAAATTTTCCATAAACATAATGACGTCATAATATGCATTTTTGTATTTTTGACTTCCAAGGCCATTATGATGACGTCAAGATGTACTTAATGGCCAAATGAGATATGAAATCATACCTTCAACTCATACTCTATCTAAATATGATAAAAAATTGGCAGTCCTTATTCATATCAATGGACTTTTTATGGGCATGTTTTTGCCCGTATATGCTATGTATTACAAAAATCGCGCGTGCGGACGGTTATCTTGAACGGACGCCCATTCCGTTATTAATAATGATAAAGAGATAAACTTGGTATCAAATTGTTCGGAAAATTATGAGGAATATCCTGTCAAAAGTTTTTGCGGAGGAATTATTTTTCGTTCGGCCGTGACGAACGAAAACGTCCAAAAATGCGTGTTTTGCGCGATTTTTTATGAAATGCTTATAATGGCCTGAAACGTATGCAAAAAAAATTTAAGACGATTTTGAGCAATTTTAAATTTTACGCGCGCATTAACGCGCGCACCTACGCGTACGCGCATTTTTGCGCGCATTTATTGATCTGAAATTGACCCGACAAATATTGACCTTGATCATGACAAATATGAATGAGAAATGGCTTTCTGTTATGAAGATATGATCATAAGTTGATTTTCACAAAATGGCGTCTGGATGACGTCACGATGATTTTGAGTCTTTGAAAAGTCACGCAGTTCTAAGTTAGACTAAGATCTATCATCATTGAAAGATTCATGATTATGGCTTTATTCAGTCTTGAGATATCCTGCGAACAAATTCGAGGAAGAATAATAATAAATAATAATAAATAAATAACAATCTTGACGAAATCAAAAGGTGATACGTTGACTTCGTTACGTATCACCTAATAATAAATAATAACAATCTTGACGAAATCAAAAGGTGATACGTTGACTTCGTTACGTATCACCTAATGATTCCTTCAAAATTTGCAATTTCAACTTTCGATCGAAAATTGTAACATGATCCCAACATCTGATTAAAAAACAAAGTCACCCTTTTTTATAGCCCATGGTCTCAGCTATAACATACCCAAATTTGGGAGAAAACAGAGCACAAATAAGAAAGATAGTGCTCATAGATGAATGCCATGTAGATTCATGATGTGAACAAAATTCACCTTCCATAGACATAACACGCAAATGACGAAAATTCTGACACGTGGCCTTTAATTGAATTTTTTACTATGATGACATCATTTAAATGAAAATTGGTGTAGAATGATCTCGAAGACGATTGCCTCGGCTACAACATATTAAAATCTAGAAGAGAATCGATGAATATTAAGAGAAATACACTAAATTTTCCATAAACATAATGACGTCATAATATGCATTTTTGTATTTTTGACTTCCAAGGCCATTATGATGACGTCAAGATGTACTTAATGGCCAAATGAGATATGAAATCATACCTTCGACTCATACTCTATCTAAATATGAAAAAAAAATAGGCAGTCCTTATTCATATCATTGGACTTTTTATGGGCATGTTTTTGCCCGTATGTGCTATGTATTACAAAAATCGCGCGTGCGGACGGTTATCTTGAACGGACGCTCATTCCGTTATTAATAGTGATAAAGAGATAAACTTGGTATCAAATTGTTCGGAAAATTATGAGGAATATCCTGTCAAAAGTTTTTGCGGAGGAATTATTTTTCGTTCGGCCGTGACGAACGAAAACGTCCAAAAATGCGTGTTTTGCGCGATTTTTTATGAAATGCTTATTATGGCCTGAAACGTATGCAAAAAAAATTTAAGACGATTTTGAGCAATTTTAAATTTTACGCGCGCATTAACGCGCGCACCTACGCGTACGCGCATTTTTGCGCGCATTTATTGATCTGAAATTGACCCGATAAATATTGACCTTGATCATGACAAATATGAATGAGAAATGGCTTTCTGTTATGAAGATATGATCATAAGTTGATTTTCACAAAATGGCGTCTGGATGACGTCACGATGACTTTGAGTCTTTGAAAAGTCAGGCAGTTCTAAGTTAGACTAAGATCTATCATCATTGAAAGATTCATGATTATGGCTTTATTCAGTCTTGAGATATCCTGCGAACAAATTCGAGGAAGAATAATAATAAATAACTAGACTTTAATTCGTCACTTTGACGAATTAGGTGATACGTGCTATTTTGTTATCATGAAAGTGTGCCGATGATGATCTAATGATAATGATCATAAATACGATAAAGACCATGATTAAGAGTGGTATAGCGCCCCCTTCAGGTATTCGATAGAGATTTGTAGAATCAGGATTTCAGAAAAAGTCGCCTAACACGCAAACTAAGAAAATTCTGACATGTCACCTTTAATTGAAATTTTCACTATGATGATGTCATCGAAATGATAAATGATGTACGTCAATATTGTAGATATTTTATTAGCTACACCGTATCAACATTTTGGAGAACACAGAATACCAATAAGCTAGATAGTGCTCAAAGATCAATGTCATAAAGATTCATGATGTGAACGAAATTCACCTTCCTTAGGCATAACATGCAAATTAAGAAAATTCTGAAATGTGGCCTTTAATTGAATTTTGTACTATGATAACGTCAATGAAATAAAAAGTAGTGTGTATAATCGTGAAGGCAATTGCCTCAACTACAAGATACCGCAATTTGGAAGAAAATCGGTCAATATTATGAGAAATACACTAAATTTTCAAAAAATATAATGACGTCATAATATACAATTTTGTATTTTGACTTCCAAGGCCATTATGATGACGTCAAGATGTATTTAATGGCCAGATGAGCTATGAAATCATATCTCCGACTCATACTCTATTAAAATATGAAAAAACTTGGCAGTCCTTATTCATCCCAATGGACTTTTTATAGGCATATTTTTGCCCATATATGCTATGTAATACATGACCTCGCGCGCGCGCGGATATTTATTTTGGACGGACGCTCATTCCGTTATTAATTGTGATAAAGAGATGAACATGGTATAAAAATGCTTGGAAGAATGTGCCAAACATGATGACAAAGAAAATTTGGCGATTATATGTTGCAAAATGCCAGAACGCGCAAAAAACGCGCGCGCATGGGCGTTTTAGTGATTTTTTGTCAAATGCTCCATATGGCTTGAAACGTATGCAAAAAAAATTGGGAATGATTTTGAGCATTTTAAATTTGTGCGCGCACGTAAACGCGCGCACGAACGCGTACGCGCAGATTTGCGCACGTTTTTTTATCTGAAATTGACCGGAAGGATATTGATCTTGTTCATGATAAATATGAATGAAAAATTACTTTCCGTTATGAAGATATGATCATAAGTTGATTTTTACAAAATGGCGTCTGGATGACGCCACGATAATTTTGAGTCCTTGAAAAGTCATGCAGTTCTAAGTTAGACAAAGATCTATCATCATGGCAAGTTTCATGAAAATGGCTTTAGCCATTCTTGAGATATCCTGCGAACAAAATTGAGGAAGAATAATAATAATTTCTTCTATACAGACACAAAATAAATACTAGACTTTAATTCGTCACTTTGACGAATTAGGTGATACGATCTATTTTGTTATCATGAAAGTGTGCCGATGATGATCTCATGATAACGATCTTAAATACGATAAAGACCATGATTAAGAGTGGTATAGCGCCCCCTTCAGGTATTCGATAGAGAGTTGTATCATGAGGATTTCAGAAAAAGTTGCCTAACACGCTACCTAAGAAAATTCTGACATGTCGCCTTTATTTGAAATTTTCACTATGATGATGTCATCGTAATGATAAATGATGTACGTCAATATTGTAGATAATTTATTAGCTACACCGTATCAAAATTTTGGAGAACATAGAGTACAAATAAGCTAAATAGTGCTCAAAGATCAATGTCATGAAGATTCATGATGTGAACGAAATTCACCTTCCTTAGGCATAACAGGCAAATTAGGAAAATTCTAAAATGTGGCCTTTAATTGAATTTTGTACTATGATGACGTCAATAAAATCAAAAGCAGTGTGTATTGATCTTGTAGGCAATTGCCTAAGCTACAAGATACTGCAATTTGGAAGAAAATCAGTCAATATTATAAGAAATACACTAAATTTTCCATAAATATAATGACGTCATAATATGCAATTTTGTATTTTGACTTTCAAGGCCATTATGATGACGTCAAGATGTATTTAATGGCCTAATAAGATATGAAATCATATCTCCGACTCATACTCAATCTAAATGTGAAAAAAATTTGGCAGTCCTTATTCATCCCAATGGACTTTTTATAGGCATGTTTTTGCCCATATATACTATGTAATACATGAGCTCGCGCACACGGATATTTATCTTGAACGGACGCTCATTCCGTTATTAATAGTGATAAAGAGATGAACATGGTATCAAAATGCTTGGAAAAATGTGCCAAACATGATGACAGAGAAAATTTGGCGATTATATGTTGCAAAATGCCAGAACGCGCAAAAAACGCGCGCGCATGCACGTTTGAGTGATTTTTTGTCAAATGCTCCATATGGCTTGAAACGTATGCAAAAAAATTTGGGAATGATTTGGAGCATTTTAAATTTTTGCGCGCACGTAACCGCGCGCACGAACGCGTACGCGCGGATTTGCGCACGTTTTTTTATCTGAAATCGACCGGAAGGATATTGATCTTATTCATGATAAATATGAATGAAAAATTACTTTCCGTTATAAAGATATGATCATAAGTTGATTTTCACAAAATGGCGCCTGGATGACGTCACGATAATTTTGAGTCTTTGAAAAGTCATGCAGTTCTAAGTTAGACTAAGATCTATCATCATGGCAAGTTTCATGATAATGGCTTAAGCCATTCTTGAGATATTCTGCGAACAAAATTGAGGAAGAATAATAATAATTTCTTCTATACAGACACAAAATAAATACTAGACTTTAATTCGTCACTTAGACGAATTAGGTGATACGTATGACATTGGTTTACATAACGTAGAATGCATTACACGATATCATATTATTTTAGAAAATGCTCCTCCCATTATGATCTATCCATATGTCAAGTTTTAATTGTGTCGATCCCTTGATCATTATGGATCTAGGGAAGATAGATTGAGACAGTATATGACAATTGACTCTGTGCAGTAACCAGTTACACCTTTGACTCTAATTTACATGATGAAGAACGCAATTTGACGATTTTATCTTCTTCAAAGAAATGAAAATGTAATTGATAAATAAGAGCTCATGCCTGAATAATTAAAAGTGAATAGTGTATGACGTCACGGTGTCCCGGCGTAAATGAAAAGTCAAAATAAATAAGGGAATACATTAGCGATCATTTTGAGTTGTCGACAAGAGATTCGCTAGTTGCTTGAAAATAAAATCTTTAAATATTGGATGGATATATATTGTCACTGTATAAAGAATGTAGATTAGAGGGATATTGATCTGTTAGTCTTTCTCGAAGGCTTATCAATTAAAGGAATACAAAAAATTGAATGTATTGCGCTCAAGAAATTATCTACAAAATTGCCAATAAATTTCACGAGATCAATGTTAAAATCTCCCATTATATAAACCTGTTTATGTTCAGTATAAGTTTTCTGTAAAAAAAATTCAAAGACAGGGATGAAATCATTGATATTTGATTGAGGTTTCCTATATATGACACCTACAATAATATTCTTATGTCTCGGCAAGTTGCTTTTAATAAACAGTGATTCATAATTGTATGATGGGTATAATATAAATATATCATTGCGTATTTCATATTCAAAGTTGTCAGCGACCAATAGACCAACAGCTCCACCCTTTTCTTCTTGGCGACTAGAATGTATAAATGAATAACCAAACACATTGAATAATAGTGGCGTACTGTCATTAATCAAAGTTTCAAAGAAATCTATAAATAAAGTACAGATAAAATTGGATAAAGCATTAAAATGTATGTTTAAAATACGGGAATTAAAATGTAAAATACTAAAATGATAGTCAATGTTACTGAATTCAGTCGTAAAATCCTTATCAATATAATATTTACAGTTCAGAAACCTAATGAAATGAAACTCATCTTCTTTTTCGGATAAATAGTTTAAATAATTGATATCTGTGTAAGTATCTGTAGTATTACTACCAAATATTAAATGAAGTTCGTCATTATTCAAGTCTTGAATAGGAAATGAAGAATGAGTACAGAGTGGGTTATTAATGTAGACAAATGCTTATGTTCCCTATAACGCTCATTTCATGTATTTTAGTACCGGAGAAAAAAAGAAGTCAGTCACTCACTAGTGTCTGACAGTAAAGTCTAGAAAGTAGAAGTGTTTCCTTACATAATTTGAATACAAGGACACTACTAACGTTTAAGTTTCACAAATAGGACATACGTGACATAATTCATCATTTCAACATTCAATTGAAAATTGTGACATGATCCCATCATCTGATCGAAAAACTAAAAGCACCGTTTTTATAGCCCATGGTCTCAGCTATAACATATCCAAATTTGGGAGAAAACAAAGCACAAATGAGCGAGATAGTGCTGAAAGATGGATGCGATGTAGATTCATAGTGTGGACAAAATTCACCCTCCATAGACATAACACGCAAATGACGAAAATTTTGACATGTGGCCTTTAATTGAATTTTTGACTATGATGACATCATTTAAATGAAAATTGGTGTAAACTGATCTCAAAGACGATTGCCTCGGCTACAACATATTAAAATCTAGAAGAGAATCGATGAATATTAAGAGAAATACACTAAATTGTCCATAAACATAATGACGTCATAATATGCATTTTTGTATTTTTGACTTCCAAGGCCATTATGATGACGTCAAGATGTACTTAATGGCCAAATGAGATATGAAATCATACCTTCGACTCATACTCTATCTAAATATGGAAAACAAATTGGCAGTCCTTATTCATATCAATGGACTTTTTATGGGCATGTTTTTGCCCATATACGCTATGTAATACAAAAATCGCGCGTGCGGACGGTTATCTTGAACGGACGCTCATTCCGTTATTAATAGTGATAAAGAGATAAACTTGGTATCAAATTGTTCGGAAAATTATGAGGAATATTCGGTCAAAAGCTTTTGCGGAGAAATTATTTTTCGTTCGGCCGTGACGAACGAAAACGTCCAAAAATGCGTGTTTTGCGCGATTTTTTATGAAATGCTTATAATGGCCTGAAACGTATGCAAAAAAAATTTAAGACGATTTTGAGCAATTTTGAATTTTACGCGCGCATTAACGCGCGCACCTACGCGTACGCGCATTTTTGCGCGCATTTATTGATCTGAAATTGACCCGACAAATATTGACCTTGATTATGACAAATATGAATGAGAAATGGCTTTCTGTTATGAAGATATGATCATAAGTTGATTTTCACAAAATGGCGTCTGGATGACGTCACGATGACTTTGAGTCTTTGAAAAGTCACGCAGTTCTAAGTTAGACTAAGATCTATCACCATGGCAAGTTTCATGACAATGGCTTTATTCAATCTTGAGATATCCTGCGAACAAAATCGAGGAAGAATAATAAAAGAAAAAAAAAAAAAAAAGAAAATCTTGACGAAATCAATAGGTGATACGTTGACTTCGTTACGTATCACCTAACTAGACTTTAATTCGTCACTTTGACGAATTAGGTGATACGTATGCTCATGTGTAACATAATGAAGAACGCATTTTCACGATTTATCTTTCGTTTACTACTCCATTATGGTCTATTCATGAGTCAAGTTTCAACTGTAGGGCAGAGGGAGACAGACCAAGTTAATAAGAGGGAGGCAAGGCAAGGCAAGATAGAGAGAGAGAGAGAGAGGGAGAGGGTGAAAGAGAAGAGAGATAGATAGATGCAGAGACAGACCAAAAAAGGAGAGGGGCAGAACATGAGCGGAAGAGGGAAAAGAGCAAGAGAGAGAGAGAGAGGAGAGAGATAGATAGATGCAATTGAGAACAATGCCTTCCAGATGACCATGAATAAAAGTGGTATAGCGCCCCCTTCAGGTATTCGATTGAGGATTGTTATATATAATAATTGACATGTCACCTATGTTTGAATTTTTGACTATGATAACGTCATGATAATTCTTAGATAGTCTTCATAATTATTGTGGAAACTTGTTTCAGCTACAACATACTCAAAAATCAACAAAATCCAAGCAGAAATAACGGCGATATTGCTCGCAAAAGACAGGAATGTAGACTCCAGATTTGAGAAAAAAGTCACCTCCCATAGGGATTACATGCAAAAAGTAATGGATTAGGTGAAAATAGGGAAATAATAACGTAAAAAGGGTTGTTTATGACATTATTTGCGATTCTACGTGTTTAAATAATCAAAGGAGATGGTACAGTGAAGGTCAAAAGGAAAAAAAAAGTGAAGAAAAAAATTGTTGGAGACACCCGGACTCGAACCACGGATCTCGAGGTTGGAAGTCAAGTGCGTTACCGATATACCAAAACATCTCCCATAGCGATTACACGTAAACGGGAAATGGAATTCTGAAATCCTACTTTGCAAGTGAAATATAAGCATGATCCCGGCATCTAATCGAAAAATAAAGGGCACACTTGTGATAGCTCATTTTCTCAACTACAACATATCCGAAGCTCAGCGAAAACGAAGCTAAAACAACGGAGATTTTGCTCGCGAAACACAGGAGTGTAGAATCCAGTTTTGAGAAAAAGTCATGTCCCATAGAGAATACACGCAAAATGTGAAAAATTGACATGCCTCCTTTAATCGCAAAAATACACCATGATACTTTTGTCAAAAATAAAAATTGTGAATACTGCATTTGTAGAAAATTTTCTCACCTAAAACATATCAAAATTTGAAAGAAAATTAATCGATATCGACAGAGATACAATCAATTTTCCAAAAATATGCTGACGTCATAATATGCAAATTGAAATTTTGAGTTTGGAGGCCATTATGATGATGTCATGAGTTACTTGAGGATCAAATGAGACATGAAATCATATCTCCGACTCATAATCTATCGAAATATGAAAAAAATATTGGGATTTCCTATCTATTCTAAAGAGTTACAATTAATTTTATATAGGCATGTTTTTGCCCATGTATTGTGGATAAAGATAACGCAAATCCGCGCGTGCTGTCAACTTTGACGGACGCTCATTGTGTTAATAAAAGGTGAACAAATTATCAAAATGCTTGGAAAAATGTACCAAATATGATGACAGAAAAAAATCGGCGATTCTATGTTGCAAAATGCCAGTACGCGCGAAAACGCGCGCGCATGCACGTGCGCGTAATTTTTTTATCAAATGCTCCATATGGCCTGAAACGTATGTAAAAAAAATTTGGGATGATTTGGAGCATTTTTTAAAATTTCGCGCGCGTAAACGCGCGGACAAAAGCGTACGCGCATTTTTGCGCGCATTTTTTGACCTGAAATTGATCGGACCGATATTGACCTTGATCATGATAAATATGAATGAGAAATGGATTTCCGTTTTGAAGATATGATCATAAGTTGATTTTCACAAAATGGCGCCTGGATGACGTCACGATAATTTTGAGTCTTTGAAAAGTCACGCAGTTCTAAGTTAGATTAAGATCTATCATCATTGAAAGTTTCATGACAATGGCTTTATTCAATCTTGAGATATCCTGCGAACAAATTCGAGGAAGAATAATAATAAATAATAATAAATAAATAACAATCTTGACGAAATCAAAAGGTGATACGTAGACTTCGTTACGTATCACCTAACTAGACTTTAATTCGTCACTTAGACGAATTAGGTGATACGTATGATAATGGTTTACATAACGAATAATGCATTACCAGATATCTTATTATTTTATGAAATGCTTCTCCCATTAAGATATATCCATATGTCAAGATTAAATTGTGTTTCCTTGATCATCATGGATCTAGGGAAGATAGATTGAGACAATATATGACCATTGACCCTGCGCAGTAACCAGTTACACCTTTAACTCTAATTTACATCATGAAGAACACATTTTGACGATTTTATCTTATTTAAAGATATGAAAATTTAATTGATAAATGATTATCATCATTATGATAATGATGATCATGATGATCATGATGAAGATCATGATCATGAGCGGGATCCTGACATCTTATTGAGGGGTGATTTTGATAGCACAAAGTCTCAGCTACAACATACTCAAAAATCAACAAAATCCAAGCAGAAATAACGGCGATATTGCTCGCAAAAGACAGGAATGTAGACTCCAGATTTGAGAAAAAGTCATCTCCCATAGGGATTACACGCAAAAAGTAATGGATTAAGTGAAAATAGGGTAATAATAAAGTAAAAAGGGTTATTTATGACATTATTTGCGATTCTACGTGTTTAAATAATCAAAGGAGATGGTACAGTGAAGGTCAAAAGGAAAAAAAAGTGAAGCAAAAAATTGTTGGAGACACCCGGACTCGAACCAGGGATCTCGAGGTTGGAAGTCAAGTGCGTTACCGATATACCAAAACATCTCCCATAGCGATTACACGTAAACGGGAAATGGAATTCTGAAATCCTACTTTGCAAGTGAAATATGAGCATGATCCCGGCATCTAATCGAAAAATAAAGGGCACACTTGTGATAGCTCATTGTCTCAGCTACAACATATTCGAAGCTCAGCGAAAATGAAGCTAAAACAACGGAGATTTTGCTCGCGAAAGACAGGAGTGTAAAATCCAGTTTTGAGAAAAAGTCATGTCCCATAGAGAATACACGCAAAATGTGAAAAATTGACATGCCTCCTTTAATCGCAAAAATACACCATGATAATTTTGTCCAAAATAAAAATTGTGAATACTGCATTTGTAGAAAAATGTCTCAGCTAGAACATATCAAAATTTGAAAGAAAATTAATCGATATGTACAGAGATACAATCAATTTTCCAAAAATATGCTGACGTCATAATATGCAAATTGAAATTTTGAGTTTGGAGGCCATTATGATGACGTCATAAGTTAATTGAGGATCAAATGAGACATGAAATCATATCTCCGACTCATAATCTATCTAAATATGAAAAAATATTAGGAGTTTTTATCTATTATAAAGAGTTACAATTAATTTTATATGGGCATGTTTTTGCCAATGTATTGTGGATAAAGATAACGCAAATCCGCGCGTGCTGTCAACTTTGACGGACGCTCATTGCGTTAATAAAAGGTGAACAAATTATCAAAATGCTTGGAAAAATGTACCAAATATGATGACAGAAAAAAATCGGCGATTCTATGTTGCAAAATGCCAGTACGCGCGAAAACGCGCGCGCATGGGCGTGTGCGTAATTTTTTTATCAAATGCTCCATATGGCCTGAAACGTATGTAAAAAAAATTTGGGATGATTTAGAGCATTTAAAAAAAATTCGCGCGCGTAAACGCGCGGACAAAAGCGTACGCGCATTTTTGCGCGCATTTTTTGACTTGAAATTGACCAGACGGATATTGATCATATTCATGATAAATATGAATGAAAAATTACTTTCCGTTATGAAGATATGATCATAAGTTGATTTTTACAAAATGGCGCCTGGATGACGTCACGATAATTTTGAGTCTGTGAAAAGTCACGCAGTTCTAAGTTAGACTAAGATCTATCATCATTAAAAGTTTCATGACAATGGCTTTATTCAATCTTGAGATATCCTGCGAACAAAATCGAGGAAGAATAATAAAATAAAAAATAAAGAAAATCTTGACGAAATCAATAGGTGATACGTAGACTTCGTTACGTATCACCTAATAAATAAATAACAATCTTGACGAAATCAAAAGGTGATACGTTGACTTCGTTACGTATCACCTAATGATTCCTTCAAAATTTGCAATTTCAACTTTCGATCGAAAATTTTAACATGATCCCAACATCTGATTAAAAAACAAAGTCACCCTTTTTTATAGCCCATGGTCTCAGCTATAACATACCCAAATTTGGGAGAGAATAGAGCACAAATGAGCGAGATAGTGCTGAAAGATTGATGTGATGTAGATTCATAATGTGAACGAAATTCACCCTCCATAGACATAACACGCAAATGACGAAAATTCTGACATGTGGCCTTTAATTGAATTTTTTTACTATGATGACATCATTAAAATGAAAATTGGTGCAGAATAATCTCAAAGACGATTGCCTCGGCTACAACATATTAAAATCTAGAAGAGAATCGATGAATATTAAGAGAAATACACTAAATTTTCCATAAACATAATGACGTCATAATATGCATTTTTGTATTTTTGACTTCCAAGGCCATTATGATGACGTCAAGATGTACTTAATGGCCAAATGAGATATGAAATCATACCTTCAACTCATACTCTATCTAAATATGATAAAAAATTGGCAGTCCTTATTCATATCAATGGACTTTTTATGGGCATGTTTTTGCCCGTATATGCTATGTATTACAAAAATCGCGCGTGCGGACGGTTATCTTGAACGGACGCCCATTCCGTTATTAATAATGATAAAGAGATAAACTTGGTATCAAATTGTTCGGAAAATTATGAGGAATATCCTGTCAAAAGTTTTTGCGGAGGAATTATTTTTCGTTCGGCCGTGACGAACGAAAACGTCCAAAAATGCGTGTTTTGCGCGATTTTTTATGAAATGCTTATAATGGCCTGAAACGTATGCAAAAAAAATTTAAGACGATTTTGAGCAATTTTAAATTTTACGCGCGCATTAACGCGCGCACCTACGCGTACGCGCATTTTTGCGCGCATTTATTGATCTGAAATTGACCCGACAAATATTGACCTTGATCATGACAAATATGAATGAGAAATGGCTTTCTGTTATGAAGATATGATCATAAGTTGATTTTCACAAAATGGCGTCTGGATGACGTCACGATGATTTTGAGTCTTTGAAAAGTCACGCAGTTCTAAGTTAGACTAAGATCTATCATCATTGAAAGATTCATGATTATGGCTTTATTCAGTCTTGAGATATCCTGCGAACAAATTCGAGGAAGAATAATAATAAATAATAATAAATAAATAACAATCTTGACGAAATCAAAAGGTGATACGTTGACTTCGTTACGTATCACCTAATAATAAATAATAACAATCTTGACGAAATCAAAAGGTGATACGTTGACTTCGTTACGTATCACCTAATGATTCCTTCAAAATTTGCAATTTCAACTTTCGATCGAAAATTGTAACATGATCCCAACATCTGATTAAAAAACAAAGTCACCCTTTTTTATAGCCCATGGTCTCAGCTATAACATACCCAAATTTGGGAGAAAACAGAGCACAAATAAGAAAGATAGTGCTCATAGATGAATGCCATGTAGATTCATGATGTGAACAAAATTCACCTTCCATAGACATAACACGCAAATGACGAAAATTCTGACACGTGGCCTTTAATTGAATTTTTTACTATGATGACATCATTTAAATGAAAATTGGTGTAGAATGATCTCGAAGACGATTGCCTCGGCTACAACATATTAAAATCTAGAAGAGAATCGATGAATATTAAGAGAAATACACTAAATTTTCCATAAACATAATGACGTCATAATATGCATTTTTGTATTTTTGACTTCCAAGGCCATTATGATGACGTCAAGATGTACTTAATGGCCAAATGAGATATGAAATCATACCTTCGACTCATACTCTATCTAAATATGAAAAAAAAATAGGCAGTCCTTATTCATATCATTGGACTTTTTATGGGCATGTTTTTGCCCGTATGTGCTATGTATTACAAAAATCGCGCGTGCGGACGGTTATCTTGAACGGACGCTCATTCCGTTATTAATAGTGATAAAGAGATAAACTTGGTATCAAATTGTTCGGAAAATTATGAGGAATATCCTGTCAAAAGTTTTTGCGGAGGAATTATTTTTCGTTCGGCCGTGACGAACGAAAACGTCCAAAAATGCGTGTTTTGCGCGATTTTTTATGAAATGCTTATTATGGCCTGAAACGTATGCAAAAAAAATTTAAGACGATTTTGAGCAATTTTAAATTTTACGCGCGCATTAACGCGCGCACCTACGCGTACGCGCATTTTTGCGCGCATTTATTGATCTGAAATTGACCCGATAAATATTGACCTTGATCATGACAAATATGAATGAGAAATGGCTTTCTGTTATGAAGATATGATCATAAGTTGATTTTCACAAAATGGCGTCTGGATGACGTCACGATGACTTTGAGTCTTTGAAAAGTCAGGCAGTTCTAAGTTAGACTAAGATCTATCATCATTGAAAGATTCATGATTATGGCTTTATTCAGTCTTGAGATATCCTGCGAACAAATTCGAGGAAGAATAATAATAAATAATAATAAATAATAACAATCTTGACGAAATCAAAAGGTGATACGTTGACTTCGTTACGTATCACCTAATAACTAGACTTTAATTCGTCACTTTGACGAATTAGGTGATACGTATGAAAATGGTTTACATAACGAATAATGCATTACACGATATATTGTTTTGTAAAATGCTTCTCCCATTTATATGCTTCTCCCATTATGATCTATTCATATGTCAAGATTAAATTGTGTCTCCTTGATCATCATGGATCTAGGGAAGATAGATTGAAACAATATATGACCTTTGACCCTGTGCAGTAACCAGTTACACATTTGACTCTAATTTACATCATGAAGAACACCTTTTGACGATTTTATCTTTAAAGAAATGAAAATGTAATTGATAAATGATTATCATCATTATGATAATGATGATCATGATGATCATGATCATGATCATGAGCGCGATCATGACATCTTATTGAAAAAATTAGGGTTGATTTAGATAGCATATAGTCTCAGCTACAACATACTCAAAAATCAACAAAATCCAAGCAGAAATAACGGCGATATTGCTCGCAAAAGACAGGAATGTAGACTCCAGATTTGAGAAAAAGTCATCTCCCGTAGGGATTACACGCAAAAAGTAATGGATTAAGTGAAAATAGGGTAATAATAAAGTAAAAAGGGTTATTTATGACATTATTTGCGATTCTACGTGTTTAAATAATCAAAGGAGATGGTACAGTGAAGGTCAAAAGGAAAAAAAAGTGAAGCAAAAAATTGTTGGAGACACCCGGACTCGAACCAGGGATCTCGAGGTTGGAAGTCAAGTGCGTTACCGATATACCAAAACATCTCCCATAGCGATTACACGTAAACGGGAAATGGAATTCTGAAATCCTACTTTGCAAGTGAAATATGAGCATGATCCCGGCATCTAATCGAAAAATAAAGGGCACACTTGTGATAGCTCATTGTCTCAGCTACAACATATTCGAAGCTCAGCGAAAACAAAGCTAAAACAACGGAGATTTTGCTCGCGAAAGACAGGAGTGTAGAATCCAGTTTTGAGAAAAAGTCATGTCCCATAGAGAATACACGCAAAATGTGAAAAATTGACATGCCTCCTTTAATCGCAAAAATACACCATGATACTTTTGTCAAAAATAAAAATTGTGAATACTGGATTTGTAGAAAATTGTCTCAGCTAGAACATATCAAAATTTGAAAGAAAATTGATCGATATTTACAGAGATACAATCAATTTTCCAAAAATATGCTGACGTCATAATATGCAAATTAAAATTTTGAGTTTGGAGGCCATTATGATGACGTCATAAGTTAATTGAGGATCAAATGAGACATGAAATCATATCTCCGACTCATAATCTATCCAAATATGAAAAAATATTAGGAGTTTTTATCTATTATAAAGAGTTACAATTAATTTTATATAGGCATGTTTTTGCCAATGTATTGTGGATAAAGATAACGCAAATCCGCGCGTGCTGTCAACTTTGACGGACGCTCATTGCGTTAATAAAAGGTGAACAAATTATCAAAATGCTTGGAAAAATGTACCAAATATGATGACAGAAAAAAATCGGCGATTCTATGTTGCAAAATGCCAGTACGCGCGAAAACGCGCGCGCATGGGCGTGTGCGTAATTTTTTTATCAAATGCTCCATATGGCCTGAAACGTATGTAAAAAAAATTTGGGATGATTTGGAGCATTTTAAAAAAATTCGCGCGCGTAAACGCGCGGACAAAAGCGTACGCGCATTTTTGCGCGCATTTTTTGACCTGAAATTGACCAGACGGATATTGATCATATTCATGATAAATATGAATGAAAAATTACTATCCGTTATGAAGATATGATCATTAGTTGATTTTCACAAAATGGCGCCTAGATGACGTCATGATAACTTTGAGTCTTTGAAAAGTCACGCAGTTCTAAGTTAGACTAAGATCTATCATCATTGAAAGATTCATAACAATGGCTTTATTCAGTCTTGAGATATCCTGCGAACAAATTCGAGGAAGAATAATAAATAATAATAAATAAATAAATAACAATCTTGACGAAATCAATAGGTGATACGTAGACTTCGTTACGTATCACCTAATAAAAATCTTGACGAAATCAATAGGTGATACGTAGACTTCGTTACGTATCACCTAATAAATAAATAAATAATAACAATCTTGACGAAATCAAAAGGTGATACGTAGACTTCGTTACGTATCACCTAACTAGACTTTAATTCGTCACTTTGACGAATTAGGTGATACGTAAGCTATTTCTGTATCATTAAAGTGTGCCGATGATGATCTAATGATAATATTCATAAATACGATAATGACGATATTGATGATGATGTGTTTTGGTTTTAAATGACGATGACCATGATTAAAAGTGGTATAGCCCCCCCTTCAGGTATTCGATAGAGAATTGTTATATGATTAAACTATTAATTTACTAAACAATCTCAAATTTTTGCCTGATTGCAGAGCCTACCAATCATTGAACTGATATTTCGATGCACTATATACGTACGATAATGAACAAGTCTAGACTGGAATGTAGTATCAATCACCACCCATAGGCATAAGACGCGTATTAAGCAAAAATCGAATGACGTCATCAAAATGAATAAATATTGGTAATAATCTTGTGAAGAATTGTCTCAGCTACAACATATCAAAATTTAAAAGAAAATTGATCAATGTTTGCAGAGATACAATCATTTTCTGTAAATATGTTGACGTCATAATATGCAAATTCGTATTTTGAGTTCCAAGGTCAATATGATTATGTAAAAATATACTTAATGGCCAAATGAGACATGAAATCATATCTCCGACTCATACTCTATCTAAATATGAAAAAAAAAATGGCAGTCCTTATTCATCTCGATGTACTTTTTATAGGCATGTTTTTGCCCATATATGCTATGTAATACATGAGGTCTCACGCACGGATATTTATCTTCAACGGACGCCCGATCATTCCGTTATTAATAGTGATAAAGAGATGAACATGGTATCAAATTGTTCAAAAAAATATGAGGACTATCCTGTCAAAACAAATTGACAAGTAATTATTTTTCGTTCGGCCGTGACGAACGAAAACGCGCCAAAATGCGTGTTTTGCGCGATTTTTTATGAAATGCTTATAATGGACTGAAACGTATGCAAAAAAAATTTAAGACGATTTTGAGCAATTTAAAATTTTACGCGCGCGTTAACGCGCGCACAAACGCGTACGCGCATTTTTGCGCGCATTTATTGACCTGAAATTGACCGGACAAATATTGACCTTGTTCATGATAAAAATGAATGAAAAATTACTTTCCGTTATGAAGATATGATCATAAGTTGATTTTAACAAAATGGCGCCTGGATGACCTCACGGGGATCTTGAGTCTCTGAAAAGTCACACAGTTCTAAGTTAGACTAATATCTATCATCATTACAAGTTTCATGATAATAGCTTTATTCATTCTTGAGATATCTTGCGAAAAAATTCGAGGAAGAATAATAAAAACTAGACTTTAATTCGTCACTTTGACGAATTAGGTGATACGTATGCTATTTTTGTATCATGAAAGTGTGCCGATGATGATCTCATGATAATATTCATGAATACGATAATGACGATATTGATGATGATGATTTGTTGGTTTTAAATGACGATGACAATGATAAAAAGTGGTATAGCGCCCCCTTCAGGTATTCGATAGACAATTGTTATATGATTAAACTATTAATTTACTAAACAAGCTCTAATTTCCGCCTGATGCAGAGCCTACCAATCATTGAACTGATATTTCGACGCACTACATACGCAACATAATGAACAAGTCTAGACTGGAATGTAGTATCAATCACCTCCCAAAGGCATGAGACGCATATTAAGTAACAATATAATGACGTCATGAAAATGAAAAAATATTGGTAATCATCTTGTGCAGAATTGTCTCAGCTACAACATATCAAAATTTAGAAGAAAATTTATCAATATGTGCAGAGATACAATCATTTTCCGTATATATGTTGACGTCATAATATACAAATTCGTATTTTGAGTTCCAAGGTCAATATGATTATGCAAAAATATAATTAATGGCCAAATGAGACATGAAATCATATCTCCGACTCATACTCTATCTAAATATGAAAAAAAATGGCAGTCCTTATTCATCCCGATGTACTTTTTAAAGGCATGTTTTTGTCCATATATGCTATGTAATACATGAGCTCGCACGCACGGATATTTTTCTTCAACGGACGCTCATTCCGTTATTAATAGTGATAAAGAGATGAACATGGTATCAAATTGTTCAGAAATTTAAGAGGAATATCCTGTCAAAACAAATTGAGGGGTAATTATTTTTCGTTCGGCCGTGACGAACGAAAACGTCCAAAAATGCGTGTTTTGCGCGATTTTTTATGAAATGGTTATAATGGCCTAAAACGTATGCAAAAAATATTTCAGACGATTTTGAGCAATTCAAAATTTTACGCGCACGTAAACGCGCGCACGAACGCGTACGCGCATTTTTGCGCGCATTTATTGACCAGAAAATTAACCGGACAGATATTGACCTTAATCCTGATAATTATAAATGAGAAATTCCTCTCCGTTATGAAGATATGATCATAAGTTGATTTTCACAAAATGGCGCCTGGATGACGTCACAATAAATCTGACTCTCTAAAAAGTCACGCAGTTCTAAGTTAGACTAAGATCTATCATCATGGCAAGTTTCATGATAACGGCTTTATTCAGTCTTCAGATATCCTGCGAACAAATTCGAGGAAGAATAATAATAAATAACTAGACTTTAATTCGTCACTTAGACGAATTAGGTGATACGTATGACATTGGTTTACATAACGTAGAATGCATTACACGATATCATATTATTTTAGAAAATGCTCCTCCCATTATGATCTATCCATATGTCAAGTTTTAATCGTGTCGATCCCTTGATCATTATGGATCTAGGGAAGATAGATTGAGACAGTATATGACAATTGACTCTGTGCAGTAACCAGTTACACCTTTGACTCTAATTTACATGATGAAGAACGCAATTTGACGATTTTATCTTCTTCAAAGAAATGAAAATGTAATTGATAAATAAGAGCTCATGCCTGAATAATTAAAAGTGAATAGTGTATGACGTCACGGTGTCCCGGCGTAAATGAAAAGTCAAAATAAAAAAGGGAATACATTAGCGAACATTTTGAGTTGTCGACAAGAGATTCGCTAGTTGCTTGAAAATAAAATCTTTAAATATTGGATGGATATATATTGTCACTGTATAAAGAATGTAGATTAGAGGGATATTGATCTGTTAGTCTTTCTCGAAGGCTTATCAATTAAAGGAATACAAAAAAATGAATGTATTGCGCTCAAGAAATTATGTACAAAATTGCCAATAAATTTCACGAGATCAATGTTAAAATCTCCCATTATATAAACCTGTTTATGTTCAGTATAAGTTTTCTGTAAACAAAATTCAAAGACAGGGATGAAATCATTGATATTTGATTGAGGTTTCCTATATATGACACCTACAATAATATTCTTATGTCTCGGCAAGTTGCTTTTAATAAACAGTGATTCATAATTGTATGATGGGTATAATATAAATATATCATTGCGTATTTCATATTCAAAGTTGTCAGCGACCAATAGACCAACAGCTCCACCCTTTTCTTCTTGGCGACTAGAATGTATAAATGAATAACCAAACACATTGAATAATAGTGGCGTACTGTCATTAATCCAAGTTTCAAAGAAATCTATACATAAAGTACAGATGAAATTGGATAAAGCATTAAAATGTATGTTTAAAATACGGGAATTAAAATGTAAAATACTAAAATGATAGTCAATGTTACTGAATTCAGTCGTAAAATCCTCATCAATATAATATTTACAGTTCAGAAACCTAATGAAATGAAACTCATCTTCTTTTTCGGATAAATAGTTTAAATAATTGATATCTGTGTAAGTATCTGTAGTATTACTACCAAATATTAAATGAAGTTCGTCATTATTCAAGTCTTGAATAGGAAATGAAGAATGAGTACAGAGTGGGTTATTAATGTAGACAAATGCTTATGTTCCCTATAACGCTCATTTCATGTATTTTAGTACCAGAGAAAAAAAGAAGTCAGTCACTCACTAGTGTCTGACAGTAAAGTCTAGAAAGTAGAAGTGTTTCCTTACATAATTTGAATACAAGGACACTACTAACGTTTAAGTTTCACAAATAGGACATACGTGACATAATTCATCATTTCAACATTCAATTGAAGATTATGACATGATCCCAACATCTGATCGAAAAACAAAGTACACCGTTTTTATAGCCCATGGTCTCAGCTATAACATACCCAAATTTGGGAGAGAAGAAAGCACAAATGAGCGAGATAGTGCTGAAAGATTGATGTGATGTAGATTCATAATGTGAACGAAATTCACCCTCCATAGACATAACACGCAAATGACGAAAATTTTGACATGTGGCCTTTAATTGAATTTTTTACTATGATGACATCATTTAAATGAAAATTGGTGGAGACTGATCTCGAAGACGATTGCCTCGGCTACAACATATTAAAATCTAGAAGAGAATCGATGAATATTAAGAGAAATACACTACATTTTCCATAAACATAATGACGTCATAATATGCATTTTTGTATTTTTGACTTCCAAGGCCATTATGATGACGTCAAGATGTACTTAATGGCCAAATGAGATATGAAATCATACCTTCGACTCATACTCTATCTAAATATGAAAAAAAAATTGGCAATCCTTATTCATCCCAATGGACTTTTTATAAGCATGTTTTTGCCCGTATATGCTTTGTATTACAAAAATCGCGCGTGCGGACGGTTATCTTGAACGGACGCTCATTCCGTTATTAATAGTGATAAAGAGATAAACTTGGTATCAAATTGTTCGGAAAATTATGAGGAATATCCTGTCAAAAGTTTTTGCGGAGGAATTATTTTTCGTTCGGCCGTGACGAACAAAAACGTCCAAAAATGCGTGTTTTGCGCGATTTTTTATGAAATGCTTATAATGGCCTAAAACGTATGCAAAAAAAATTTAAGACGATTTTGAGCAATTTAAAATTTTACGCGCGCGTTAACGCGCGCACCTACGCGTACGCGCATTTTTGCGCGCATTTATTGACCAGGAATTGACCGGACAAATATTGACCTTGATCATGACAAATATGAATGAGAAATGGCTTTCTATTATGAAGATATGATCATAAGTTGATTTTCACAAAATGGCGTCTTGATGACGTCACGATAGTTTTGAGTCTTTGAAAAGTCACACAGTTCTAAGTTAGACTAAGATCTATCATCGTTGAAAAATTCATGACAATGGCGCTTTTCAGTCTTGAGATATCCTGCGAACAAATTCGAGGAAGAATAAATAAATAAATAAATAAAGAAAAATCTTGACGAAATCAAAAGGTGATACGTTGACTTCGTTACGTATCACCTAATAAATAAATAAATAAATAAATAATAAAAATCTTGACGAAATCAAAAGGTGATACGTCTACGTACGTATCACCTAACTAGACTTGAATTCGTCACTGACGAATTAGGTGATACGTATGCTCATGTGTAACATAATGAAGAACGCATTTTCACGATTTCATCTTTCGTTTACTACTCCCATTATGGTCTATCCATGAGTCAAGTTTCAATTGTAGGGCAGAGGGAGACAGACCAAGAAAATAAGAGGGAGGCAAGGCAAGAGAGAGGGAAAGAGAGAGGGTGAAAGAGAAGAGAGATAGATAGATGCAGAGACATACCAAAAAAGGAGAGGGGCAGAACATGAGAGGAGAAGGAAAAAAGAGCAAGAGAGAGGAGAGAGAGAGAGAGATGCAATTGAGAACAATGCCTTCCAGATGACCATGACTAAAAGTGGTATAGCGCCCCCTTCAGGTATTCGATTGAGGATTGATATATATGATAATTGACATGTCACCTATGATTGAATTTTTGACTATGATAACGTCATGATAATGTTAGATAGTCTACATAAATATTGTGGAAACTTGTCTCAGCTACAACATACTCAAAATTCAATTAAAATCCAAGCAGAAATACCGGCGATATTGCTCAAAACACAGGAATGTAGAATCCAGATTTGAGAAAAAGTCATCTCCCATAGGGATTAAACGCAAAAAGTAATGGATTAAGTGACAATAGGTTAATAATAAAGTAAATAGGGTTGTTTATTACATTATTTGCGATTCTACGTGTTTTAATCATCAAAGGCGATGGTATAGTGAAAAGTCAAAAAGAAAAACAAAATGAAGACAAATATTGTTGGAGACACCCGGACTCGAACCATGGATCTCGAGGATGGCAGTCAAGTACGTTACCGATATACCAAAACATTTCCCATAGCGATTACATGTAAACGGGAAATGAAATTCTCAAATCCTACTTTGCAAGTGAAATATGATCATAATCCCGGCATCTGATCGAAAAATAAAAGGCACACGTGTGATAGCTTACTGTCTCAGCTACAACATATTCGAAGTTCAACGAAAACGAAGCTAAAACAACGGAGATTTTGCTCGCGAAAGACAGGAGTGTAGAATCCAGTTTTGAGAAAAAGCCATGTCCCATAGAGAATACACGCAAAATGTGAAAAATTGACATGCCTCCTTTAATCGCAAAAATACGCCATGATGCTTTTGTCAAAATGAAAGAATGTGTATACTATATTTGTAGAGAATTGTTTCAGCTAGAACATATCAAAATTTGAAAGAAAATTGATCAATATTTACAGAGATTCAATCTATTTTCCAAAAATATGATGACGTCATAATATGCAAATTAAATTTTTTAGTTTGGAGGCCATTATGATGACATCATGAGTTAATTGAGGGTCAAATGAGACATGAAATCATATCTCTGACTCATAATCTATCTCAATATGAAAAAAATATTGGGAGTTCCTATCTGTTCTGAAGAGTTACAAAGAATTTTGTATAGGCATGTTTTTGCTCATGTATTGTGGATAAAAATAATGCAGATCCGCGCGTGCTGTTAACTTTGACGAACGCTCATTGCGTTATTAAAAGATGAACAAGTTATCAAAATGCTTGGAAAAATGTGCCAAATATGATGATAAAGAAAATTCGGCGATTCTATGTTGCAAAATGCTAGTACGCGCAAAAAACGTGCGCGCAATGCGCGTGAGCGCGATTTTTTATCAAATGCTCTATATGGCCTGAAACGTATGCCAAAAAAATTTGGGATGATTTAGAGCATTTTAAATTTTTGCGCGCGCGTAAACGCGCGGACGAGCGCGCACACGCGCGTTTGCGCACGTTTTTTGACCTGAAATTGACCGGACGGATATTGATCTTAATCGCAATAAATATGAATGAAAAATTACTTTCCGTTATGAAGATATGATCATTAGTTGATTTTCACAAAATGGCGCCTGGATGACGTCACGATAAATTTGAGTCTTCGAAAAGTCACGCAGTTCTAAGTTAGACTAAGATCTATCATCATGGCAAGTTTCATGATAATGGCTTTATTCAGTCTTGAGATATCCTGCGAACAAATTCGAGGAAGAATAATAATAAATAATAATAAATAAATAAATAAATAAATAAATAATAAAAATCTTGACGAAATCAAAAGGTGATACGTCTACGTACGTATCACCTAATAATAGGAACTAGACTTTAATTCGTCACTTAGACGAATTAGGTGATACGTATGACATTGGTTTACATAACGTAGAATGCATTACACGATATCATATTATTTTAGAAAATGCTCCTCCCATTATGATCTATCCATATGTCAAGTTTTAATTGTGTCGATCCCTTGATCATTATGGATCTAGGGAAGATAGATTGAGACAATATATGACAATTGACTCTGTGCAGTAACCAGTTACACCTTTGACTCTAATTTACATCATGAAGAACGCAATTTGACGATTTTATCTTCTTCTAAGAAATGAAAATGTAATTGATAAATAAGAGCTCATGCCTGAACAATTAAAAGTGAATAGTGTATGACGTCACGGTGTCCCGGCGTAAATGAAAAGTCAAAATAAATAAGGGAATACATTAGCGATCATTTTGAGTTGTCGACAAGAGATTCGCTAGTTGCTTGAAAATAAAATCTTTAAATATTGGATGGATATATATTGTCACTGTATAAAGAATGTGGATTAGAGGGATATTGATCTGTTAGTCTTTCTCGAAGGCTTATCAATTAAAGGAATACAAAAAATTGAATGTATTGCGCTCAAGAAATTATGTACAATATTGCCAATAAATTTCACGAGATCAATGTTAAAATCTCCCATTATATAAACCTGTTTATGTTCAGTATAAGTTTTCTGTAAAAAAAAATCAAAGACAGGGATGAAATCATTGATATTTGATTGAGGTTTCCTATATATGACACCTACAATAATATTCTTATGTCTCGGCAAGTTGCTTTTAATAAACGGTGATTCATAATTGTATGATGGGTATAATATAAATATATCATTGCGTATTTCATATTCAAAGTTGTCAGCGACCAATAGACCAACACCTCCACCCTTTTCTTCTTGGCGACTAGAATGTATAAATGAATAACCAAACACATTGAATAATAGTGGCGTACTGTCATTAATCCAAGTTTCAAAGAAATCTATACATAAAGTACAGATGAAATTGGATAAAGCATTAAAATGTATGTTTAAAATACGGGAATTAAAATGTAAAATACTAAAATGATAGTCAATGTTACTGAATTCAGTCTTAAAATCCTCATCAATATAATATTTACAGTTCAGAAACCTAATGAAATGAAACTCATCTTCTTTTTCGGATAAATAGTTTAAATAATTGATATCTGTGTAAGTATCTGTAGTATTACTACCAAATATTAAATGAAGTTCGTCATTATTCAAGTCTTGAATAGGAAATGAAGAATGAGTACAGAGTGGGTTATTAATGTAGACAAATGCTTATGTTCCCTATAACGCTCATTTCATGTATTTTAGTACCAGAGAAAAAAAGAAGTCAGTCACTCACTAGTGTCTGACAGTAAAGTCTAGAAAGTAGAAGTGTTTCCTTACATAATTTGAATACAAGGACACTACTAACGTTTAAGTTTCACAAATAGGACATACGTGACATAATTCATCATTTCAACATTCAATTGAAGATTATGACATGATCCCAACATCTGATCGAAAAACAAAGTACACCGTTTTTATAGCCCATGGTCTCAGCTATAACATACCCAAATTTGGGAGAGAAGAAAGCACAAATGAGCGAGATAGTGCTGAAAGATTGATGTGATGTAGATTCATAATGTGAACGAAATTCACCCTCCATAGACATAACACGCAAATGACGAAAATTTTGACATGTGGCCTTTAATTGAATTTTTTACTATGATGACATCATTTAAATGAAAATTGGTGGAGACTGATCTCGAAGACGATTGCCTCGGCTACAACATATTAAAATCTAGAAGAGAATCGATGAATATTAAGAGAAATACACTACATTTTCCATAAACATAATGACGTCATAATATGCATTTTTGTATTTTTGACTTCCAAGGCCATTATGATGACGTCAAGATGTACTTAATGGCCAAATGAGATATGAAATCATACCTTCGACTCATACTCTATCTAAATATGAAAAAAAAATTGGCAATCCTTATTCATCCCAATGGACTTTTTATAAGCATGTTTTTGCCCGTATATGCTTTGTATTACAAAAATCGCGCGTGCGGACGGTTATCTTGAACGGACGCTCATTCCGTTATTAATAGTGATAAAGAGATAAACTTGGTATCAAATTGTTCGGAAAATTATGAGGAATATCCTGTCAAAAGTTTTTGCGGAGGAATTATTTTTCGTTCGGCCGTGACGAACAAAAACGTCCAAAAATGCGTGTTTTGCGCGATTTTTTATGAAATGCTTATAATGGCCTAAAACGTATGCAAAAAAAATTTAAGACGATTTTGAGCAATTTAAAATTTTACGCGCGCGTTAACGCGCGCACCTACGCGTACGCGCATTTTTGCGCGCATTTATTGACCAGGAATTGACCGGACAAATATTGACCTTGATCATGACAAATATGAATGAGAAATGGCTTTCTATTATGAAGATATGATCATAAGTTGATTTTCACAAAATGGCGTCTTGATGACGTCACGATAGTTTTGAGTCTTTGAAAAGTCACACAGTTCTAAGTTAGACTAAGATCTATCATCGTTGAAAAATTCATGACAATGGCGCTTTTCAGTCTTGAGATATCCTGCGAACAAATTCGAGGAAGAATAAATAAATAAATAAATAAAGAAAAATCTTGACGAAATCAAAAGGTGATACGTTGACTTCGTTACGTATCACCTAATAAATAAATAAATAAATAAATAATAAAAATCTTGACGAAATCAAAAGGTGATACGTCTACGTACGTATCACCTAACTAGACTTGAATTCGTCACTGACGAATTAGGTGATACGTATGCTCATGTGTAACATAATGAAGAACGCATTTTCACGATTTCATCTTTCGTTTACTACTCCCATTATGGTCTATCCATGAGTCAAGTTTCAATTGTAGGGCAGAGGGAGACAGACCAAGAAAATAAGAGGGAGGCAAGGCAAGAGAGAGGGAAAGAGAGAGGGTGAAAGAGAAGAGAGATAGATAGATGCAGAGACATACCAAAAAAGGAGAGGGGCAGAACATGAGAGGAGAAGGAAAAAAGAGCAAGAGAGAGGAGAGAGAGAGAGAGATGCAATTGAGAACAATGCCTTCCAGATGACCATGACTAAAAGTGGTATAGCGCCCCCTTCAGGTATTCGATTGAGGATTGATATATATGATAATTGACATGTCACCTATGATTGAATTTTTGACTATGATAACGTCATGATAATGTTAGATAGTCTACATAAATATTGTGGAAACTTGTCTCAGCTACAACATACTCAAAATTCAATTAAAATCCAAGCAGAAATACCGGCGATATTGCTCAAAACACAGGAATGTAGAATCCAGATTTGAGAAAAAGTCATCTCCCATAGGGATTAAACGCAAAAAGTAATGGATTAAGTGACAATAGGTTAATAATAAAGTAAATAGGGTTGTTTATTACATTATTTGCGATTCTACGTGTTTTAATCATCAAAGGCGATGGTATAGTGAAAAGTCAAAAAGAAAAACAAAATGAAGACAAATATTGTTGGAGACACCCGGACTCGAACCATGGATCTCGAGGATGGCAGTCAAGTACGTTACCGATATACCAAAACATTTCCCATAGCGATTACATGTAAACGGGAAATGAAATTCTCAAATCCTACTTTGCAAGTGAAATATGATCATAATCCCGGCATCTGATCGAAAAATAAAAGGCACACGTGTGATAGCTTACTGTCTCAGCTACAACATATTCGAAGTTCAACGAAAACGAAGCTAAAACAACGGAGATTTTGCTCGCGAAAGACAGGAGTGTAGAATCCAGTTTTGAGAAAAAGCCATGTCCCATAGAGAATACACGCAAAATGTGAAAAATTGACATGCCTCCTTTAATCGCAAAAATACGCCATGATGCTTTTGTCAAAATGAAAGAATGTGTATACTATATTTGTAGAGAATTGTTTCAGCTAGAACATATCAAAATTTGAAAGAAAATTGATCAATATTTACAGAGATTCAATCTATTTTCCAAAAATATGATGACGTCATAATATGCAAATTAAATTTTTTAGTTTGGAGGCCATTATGATGACATCATGAGTTAATTGAGGGTCAAATGAGACATGAAATCATATCTCTGACTCATAATCTATCTCAATATGAAAAAAATATTGGGAGTTCCTATCTGTTCTGAAGAGTTACAAAGAATTTTGTATAGGCATGTTTTTGCTCATGTATTGTGGATAAAAATAATGCAGATCCGCGCGTGCTGTTAACTTTGACGAACGCTCATTGCGTTATTAAAAGATGAACAAGTTATCAAAATGCTTGGAAAAATGTGCCAAATATGATGATAAAGAAAATTCGGCGATTCTATGTTGCAAAATGCTAGTACGCGCAAAAAACGTGCGCGCAATGCGCGTGAGCGCGATTTTTTATCAAATGCTCTATATGGCCTGAAACGTATGCCAAAAAAATTTGGGATGATTTAGAGCATTTTAAATTTTTGCGCGCGCGTAAACGCGCGGACGAGCGCGCACACGCGCGTTTGCGCACGTTTTTTGACCTGAAATTGACCGGACGGATATTGATCTTAATCGCAATAAATATGAATGAAAAATTACTTTCCGTTATGAAGATATGATCATTAGTTGATTTTCACAAAATGGCGCCTGGATGACGTCACGATAAATTTGAGTCTTCGAAAAGTCACGCAGTTCTAAGTTAGACTAAGATCTATCATCATGGCAAGTTTCATGATAATGGCTTTATTCAGTCTTGAGATATCCTGCGAACAAATTCGAGGAAGAATAATAATAAATAATAATAAATAAATAAATAAATAAATAAATAATAAAAATCTTGACGAAATCAAAAGGTGATACGTCTACGTACGTATCACCTAATAATAGGAACTAGACTTTAATTCGTCACTTAGACGAATTAGGTGATACGTATGACATTGGTTTACATAACGTAGAATGCATTACACGATATCATATTATTTTAGAAAATGCTCCTCCCATTATGATCTATCCATATGTCAAGTTTTAATTGTGTCGATCCCTTGATCATTATGGATCTAGGGAAGATAGATTGAGACAATATATGACAATTGACTCTGTGCAGTAACCAGTTACACCTTTGACTCTAATTTACATCATGAAGAACGCAATTTGACGATTTTATCTTCTTCTAAGAAATGAAAATGTAATTGATAAATAAGAGCTCATGCCTGAACAATTAAAAGTGAATAGTGTATGACGTCACGGTGTCCCGGCGTAAATGAAAAGTCAAAATAAATAAGGGAATACATTAGCGATCATTTTGAGTTGTCGACAAGAGATTCGCTAGTTGCTTGAAAATAAAATCTTTAAATATTGGATGGATATATATTGTCACTGTATAAAGAATGTGGATTAGAGGGATATTGATCTGTTAGTCTTTCTCGAAGGCTTATCAATTAAAGGAATACAAAAAATTGAATGTATTGCGCTCAAGAAATTATGTACAATATTGCCAATAAATTTCACGAGATCAATGTTAAAATCTCCCATTATATAAACCTGTTTATGTTCAGTATAAGTTTTCTGTAAAAAAAAATCAAAGACAGGGATGAAATCATTGATATTTGATTGAGGTTTCCTATATATGACACCTACAATAATATTCTTATGTCTCGGCAAGTTGCTTTTAATAAACGGTGATTCATAATTGTATGATGGGTATAATATAAATATATCATTGCGTATTTCATATTCAAAGTTGTCAGCGACCAATAGACCAACACCTCCACCCTTTTCTTCTTGGCGACTAGAATGTATAAATGAATAACCAAACACATTGAATAATAGTGGCGTACTGTCATTAATCCAAGTTTCAAAGAAATCTATACATAAAGTACAGATGAAATTGGATAAAGCATTAAAATGTATGTTTAAAATACGGGAATTAAAATGTAAAATACTAAAATGATAGTCAATGTTACTGAATTCAGTCTTAAAATCCTCATCAATATAATATTTACAGTTCAGAAACCTAATGAAATGAAACTCATCTTCTTTTTCGGATAAATAGTTTAAATAATTGATATCTGTGTAAGTATCTGTAGTATTACTACCAAATATTAAATGAAGTTCGTCATTATTCAAGTCTTGAATAGGAAATGAAGAATGAGTACAGAGTGGGTTATTAATGTAGACAAATGCTTATGTTCCCTATAACGCTCATTTCATGTATTTTAGTACCAGAGAAAAAAAGAAGTCAGTCACTCACTAGTGTCTGACAGTAAAGTCTAGAAAGTAGAAGTGTTTCCTTACATAATTTGAATACAAGGACACTACTAACGTTTAAGTTTCACAAATAGGACATACGTGACATAATTCATCATTTCAACATTCAATTGAAGATTATGACATGATCCCAACATCTGATCGAAAAACAAAGTACACCGTTTTTATAGCCCATGGTCTCAGCTATAACATACCCAAATTTGGGAGAGAAGAAAGCACAAATGAGCGAGATAGTGCTGAAAGATTGATGTGATGTAGATTCATAATGTGAACGAAATTCACCCTCCATAGACATAACACGCAAATGACGAAAATTTTGACATGTGGCCTTTAATTGAATTTTTTACTATGATGACATCATTTAAATGAAAATTGGTGGAGACTGATCTCGAAGACGATTGCCTCGGCTACAACATATTAAAATCTAGAAGAGAATCGATGAATATTAAGAGAAATACACTACATTTTCCATAAACATAATGACGTCATAATATGCATTTTTGTATTTTTGACTTCCAAGGCCATTATGATGACGTCAAGATGTACTTAATGGCCAAATGAGATATGAAATCATACCTTCGACTCATACTCTATCTAAATATGAAAAAAAAATTGGCAATCCTTATTCATCCCAATGGACTTTTTATAAGCATGTTTTTGCCCGTATATGCTTTGTATTACAAAAATCGCGCGTGCGGACGGTTATCTTGAACGGACGCTCATTCCGTTATTAATAGTGATAAAGAGATAAACTTGGTATCAAATTGTTCGGAAAATTATGAGGAATATCCTGTCAAAAGTTTTTGCGGAGGAATTATTTTTCGTTCGGCCGTGACGAACAAAAACGTCCAAAAATGCGTGTTTTGCGCGATTTTTTATGAAATGCTTATAATGGCCTAAAACGTATGCAAAAAAAATTTAAGACGATTTTGAGCAATTTAAAATTTTACGCGCGCGTTAACGCGCGCACCTACGCGTACGCGCATTTTTGCGCGCATTTATTGACCAGGAATTGACCGGACAAATATTGACCTTGATCATGACAAATATGAATGAGAAATGGCTTTCTATTATGAAGATATGATCATAAGTTGATTTTCACAAAATGGCGTCTTGATGACGTCACGATAGTTTTGAGTCTTTGAAAAGTCACACAGTTCTAAGTTAGACTAAGATCTATCATCGTTGAAAAATTCATGACAATGGCGCTTTTCAGTCTTGAGATATCCTGCGAACAAATTCGAGGAAGAATAAATAAATAAATAAATAAAGAAAAATCTTGACGAAATCAAAAGGTGATACGTTGACTTCGTTACGTATCACCTAATAAATAAATAAATAAATAAATAATAAAAATCTTGACGAAATCAAAAGGTGATACGTCTACGTACGTATCACCTAACTAGACTTGAATTCGTCACTGACGAATTAGGTGATACGTATGCTCATGTGTAACATAATGAAGAACGCATTTTCACGATTTCATCTTTCGTTTACTACTCCCATTATGGTCTATCCATGAGTCAAGTTTCAATTGTAGGGCAGAGGGAGACAGACCAAGAAAATAAGAGGGAGGCAAGGCAAGAGAGAGGGAAAGAGAGAGGGTGAAAGAGAAGAGAGATAGATAGATGCAGAGACATACCAAAAAAGGAGAGGGGCAGAACATGAGAGGAGAAGGAAAAAAGAGCAAGAGAGAGGAGAGAGAGAGAGAGATGCAATTGAGAACAATGCCTTCCAGATGACCATGACTAAAAGTGGTATAGCGCCCCCTTCAGGTATTCGATTGAGGATTGATATATATGATAATTGACATGTCACCTATGATTGAATTTTTGACTATGATAACGTCATGATAATGTTAGATAGTCTACATAAATATTGTGGAAACTTGTCTCAGCTACAACATACTCAAAATTCAATTAAAATCCAAGCAGAAATACCGGCGATATTGCTCAAAACACAGGAATGTAGAATCCAGATTTGAGAAAAAGTCATCTCCCATAGGGATTAAACGCAAAAAGTAATGGATTAAGTGACAATAGGTTAATAATAAAGTAAATAGGGTTGTTTATTACATTATTTGCGATTCTACGTGTTTTAATCATCAAAGGCGATGGTATAGTGAAAAGTCAAAAAGAAAAACAAAATGAAGACAAATATTGTTGGAGACACCCGGACTCGAACCATGGATCTCGAGGATGGCAGTCAAGTACGTTACCGATATACCAAAACATTTCCCATAGCGATTACATGTAAACGGGAAATGAAATTCTCAAATCCTACTTTGCAAGTGAAATATGATCATAATCCCGGCATCTGATCGAAAAATAAAAGGCACACGTGTGATAGCTTACTGTCTCAGCTACAACATATTCGAAGTTCAACGAAAACGAAGCTAAAACAACGGAGATTTTGCTCGCGAAAGACAGGAGTGTAGAATCCAGTTTTGAGAAAAAGCCATGTCCCATAGAGAATACACGCAAAATGTGAAAAATTGACATGCCTCCTTTAATCGCAAAAATACGCCATGATGCTTTTGTCAAAATGAAAGAATGTGTATACTATATTTGTAGAGAATTGTTTCAGCTAGAACATATCAAAATTTGAAAGAAAATTGATCAATATTTACAGAGATTCAATCTATTTTCCAAAAATATGATGACGTCATAATATGCAAATTAAATTTTTTAGTTTGGAGGCCATTATGATGACATCATGAGTTAATTGAGGGTCAAATGAGACATGAAATCATATCTCTGACTCATAATCTATCTCAATATGAAAAAAATATTGGGAGTTCCTATCTGTTCTGAAGAGTTACAAAGAATTTTGTATAGGCATGTTTTTGCTCATGTATTGTGGATAAAAATAATGCAGATCCGCGCGTGCTGTTAACTTTGACGAACGCTCATTGCGTTATTAAAAGATGAACAAGTTATCAAAATGCTTGGAAAAATGTGCCAAATATGATGATAAAGAAAATTCGGCGATTCTATGTTGCAAAATGCTAGTACGCGCAAAAAACGTGCGCGCAATGCGCGTGAGCGCGATTTTTTATCAAATGCTCTATATGGCCTGAAACGTATGCCAAAAAAATTTGGGATGATTTAGAGCATTTTAAATTTTTGCGCGCGCGTAAACGCGCGGACGAGCGCGCACACGCGCGTTTGCGCACGTTTTTTGACCTGAAATTGACCGGACGGATATTGATCTTAATCGCAATAAATATGAATGAAAAATTACTTTCCGTTATGAAGATATGATCATTAGTTGATTTTCACAAAATGGCGCCTGGATGACGTCACGATAAATTTGAGTCTTCGAAAAGTCACGCAGTTCTAAGTTAGACTAAGATCTATCATCATGGCAAGTTTCATGATAATGGCTTTATTCAGTCTTGAGATATCCTGCGAACAAATTCGAGGAAGAATAATAATAAATAATAATAAATAAATAAATAAATAAATAAATAATAAAAATCTTGACGAAATCAAAAGGTGATACGTCTACGTACGTATCACCTAATAATAGGAACTAGACTTTAATTCGTCACTTAGACGAATTAGGTGATACGTATGACATTGGTTTACATAACGTAGAATGCATTACACGATATCATATTATTTTAGAAAATGCTCCTCCCATTATGATCTATCCATATGTCAAGTTTTAATTGTGTCGATCCCTTGATCATTATGGATCTAGGGAAGATAGATTGAGACAATATATGACAATTGACTCTGTGCAGTAACCAGTTACACCTTTGACTCTAATTTACATCATGAAGAACGCAATTTGACGATTTTATCTTCTTCTAAGAAATGAAAATGTAATTGATAAATAAGAGCTCATGCCTGAACAATTAAAAGTGAATAGTGTATGACGTCACGGTGTCCCGGCGTAAATGAAAAGTCAAAATAAATAAGGGAATACATTAGCGATCATTTTGAGTTGTCGACAAGAGATTCGCTAGTTGCTTGAAAATAAAATCTTTAAATATTGGATGGATATATATTGTCACTGTATAAAGAATGTGGATTAGAGGGATATTGATCTGTTAGTCTTTCTCGAAGGCTTATCAATTAAAGGAATACAAAAAATTGAATGTATTGCGCTCAAGAAATTATGTACAATATTGCCAATAAATTTCACGAGATCAATGTTAAAATCTCCCATTATATAAACCTGTTTATGTTCAGTATAAGTTTTCTGTAAAAAAAAATCAAAGACAGGGATGAAATCATTGATATTTGATTGAGGTTTCCTATATATGACACCTACAATAATATTCTTATGTCTCGGCAAGTTGCTTTTAATAAACGGTGATTCATAATTGTATGATGGGTATAATATAAATATATCATTGCGTATTTCATATTCAAAGTTGTCAGCGACCAATAGACCAACACCTCCACCCTTTTCTTCTTGGCGACTAGAATGTATAAATGAATAACCAAACACATTGAATAATAGTGGCGTACTGTCATTAATCCAAGTTTCAAAGAAATCTATACATAAAGTACAGATGAAATTGGATAAAGCATTAAAATGTATGTTTAAAATACGGGAATTAAAATGTAAAATACTAAAATGATAGTCAATGTTACTGAATTCAGTCTTAAAATCCTCATCAATATAATATTTACAGTTCAGAAACCTAATGAAATGAAACTCATCTTCTTTTTCGGATAAATAGTTTAAATAATTGATATCTGTGTAAGTATCTGTAGTATTACTACCAAATATTAAATGAAGTTCGTCATTATTCAAGTCTTGAATAGGAAATGAAGAATGAGTACAGAGTGGGTTATTAATGTAGACAAATGCTTATGTTCCCTATAACGCTCATTTCATGTATTTTAGTACCAGAGAAAAAAAGAAGTCAGTCACTCACTAGTGTCTGACAGTAAAGTCTAGAAAGTAGAAGTGTTTCCTTACATAATTTGAATACAAGGACACTACTAACGTTTAAGTTTCACAAATAGGACATACGTGACATAATTCATCATTTCAACATTCAATTGAAGATTATGACATGATCCCAACATCTGATCGAAAAACAAAGTACACCGTTTTTATAGCCCATGGTCTCAGCTATAACATACCCAAATTTGGGAGAGAAGAAAGCACAAATGAGCGAGATAGTGCTGAAAGATTGATGTGATGTAGATTCATAATGTGAACGAAATTCACCCTCCATAGACATAACACGCAAATGACGAAAATTTTGACATGTGGCCTTTAATTGAATTTTTTACTATGATGACATCATTTAAATGAAAATTGGTGGAGACTGATCTCGAAGACGATTGCCTCGGCTACAACATATTAAAATCTAGAAGAGAATCGATGAATATTAAGAGAAATACACTACATTTTCCATAAACATAATGACGTCATAATATGCATTTTTGTATTTTTGACTTCCAAGGCCATTATGATGACGTCAAGATGTACTTAATGGCCAAATGAGATATGAAATCATACCTTCGACTCATACTCTATCTAAATATGAAAAAAAAATTGGCAATCCTTATTCATCCCAATGGACTTTTTATAAGCATGTTTTTGCCCGTATATGCTTTGTATTACAAAAATCGCGCGTGCGGACGGTTATCTTGAACGGACGCTCATTCCGTTATTAATAGTGATAAAGAGATAAACTTGGTATCAAATTGTTCGGAAAATTATGAGGAATATCCTGTCAAAAGTTTTTGCGGAGGAATTATTTTTCGTTCGGCCGTGACGAACAAAAACGTCCAAAAATGCGTGTTTTGCGCGATTTTTTATGAAATGCTTATAATGGCCTAAAACGTATGCAAAAAAAATTTAAGACGATTTTGAGCAATTTAAAATTTTACGCGCGCGTTAACGCGCGCACCTACGCGTACGCGCATTTTTGCGCGCATTTATTGACCAGGAATTGACCGGACAAATATTGACCTTGATCATGACAAATATGAATGAGAAATGGCTTTCTATTATGAAGATATGATCATAAGTTGATTTTCACAAAATGGCGTCTTGATGACGTCACGATAGTTTTGAGTCTTTGAAAAGTCACACAGTTCTAAGTTAGACTAAGATCTATCATCGTTGAAAAATTCATGACAATGGCGCTTTTCAGTCTTGAGATATCCTGCGAACAAATTCGAGGAAGAATAAATAAATAAATAAATAAAGAAAAATCTTGACGAAATCAAAAGGTGATACGTTGACTTCGTTACGTATCACCTAATAAATAAATAAATAAATAAATAATAAAAATCTTGACGAAATCAAAAGGTGATACGTCTACGTACGTATCACCTAACTAGACTTGAATTCGTCACTGACGAATTAGGTGATACGTATGCTCATGTGTAACATAATGAAGAACGCATTTTCACGATTTCATCTTTCGTTTACTACTCCCATTATGGTCTATCCATGAGTCAAGTTTCAATTGTAGGGCAGAGGGAGACAGACCAAGAAAATAAGAGGGAGGCAAGGCAAGAGAGAGGGAAAGAGAGAGGGTGAAAGAGAAGAGAGATAGATAGATGCAGAGACATACCAAAAAAGGAGAGGGGCAGAACATGAGAGGAGAAGGAAAAAAGAGCAAGAGAGAGGAGAGAGAGAGAGAGATGCAATTGAGAACAATGCCTTCCAGATGACCATGACTAAAAGTGGTATAGCGCCCCCTTCAGGTATTCGATTGAGGATTGATATATATGATAATTGACATGTCACCTATGATTGAATTTTTGACTATGATAACGTCATGATAATGTTAGATAGTCTACATAAATATTGTGGAAACTTGTCTCAGCTACAACATACTCAAAATTCAATTAAAATCCAAGCAGAAATACCGGCGATATTGCTCAAAACACAGGAATGTAGAATCCAGATTTGAGAAAAAGTCATCTCCCATAGGGATTAAACGCAAAAAGTAATGGATTAAGTGACAATAGGTTAATAATAAAGTAAATAGGGTTGTTTATTACATTATTTGCGATTCTACGTGTTTTAATCATCAAAGGCGATGGTATAGTGAAAAGTCAAAAAGAAAAACAAAATGAAGACAAATATTGTTGGAGACACCCGGACTCGAACCATGGATCTCGAGGATGGCAGTCAAGTACGTTACCGATATACCAAAACATTTCCCATAGCGATTACATGTAAACGGGAAATGAAATTCTCAAATCCTACTTTGCAAGTGAAATATGATCATAATCCCGGCATCTGATCGAAAAATAAAAGGCACACGTGTGATAGCTTACTGTCTCAGCTACAACATATTCGAAGTTCAACGAAAACGAAGCTAAAACAACGGAGATTTTGCTCGCGAAAGACAGGAGTGTAGAATCCAGTTTTGAGAAAAAGCCATGTCCCATAGAGAATACACGCAAAATGTGAAAAATTGACATGCCTCCTTTAATCGCAAAAATACGCCATGATGCTTTTGTCAAAATGAAAGAATGTGTATACTATATTTGTAGAGAATTGTTTCAGCTAGAACATATCAAAATTTGAAAGAAAATTGATCAATATTTACAGAGATTCAATCTATTTTCCAAAAATATGATGACGTCATAATATGCAAATTAAATTTTTTAGTTTGGAGGCCATTATGATGACATCATGAGTTAATTGAGGGTCAAATGAGACATGAAATCATATCTCTGACTCATAATCTATCTCAATATGAAAAAAATATTGGGAGTTCCTATCTGTTCTGAAGAGTTACAAAGAATTTTGTATAGGCATGTTTTTGCTCATGTATTGTGGATAAAAATAATGCAGATCCGCGCGTGCTGTTAACTTTGACGAACGCTCATTGCGTTATTAAAAGATGAACAAGTTATCAAAATGCTTGGAAAAATGTGCCAAATATGATGATAAAGAAAATTCGGCGATTCTATGTTGCAAAATGCTAGTACGCGCAAAAAACGTGCGCGCAATGCGCGTGAGCGCGATTTTTTATCAAATGCTCTATATGGCCTGAAACGTATGCCAAAAAAATTTGGGATGATTTAGAGCATTTTAAATTTTTGCGCGCGCGTAAACGCGCGGACGAGCGCGCACACGCGCGTTTGCGCACGTTTTTTGACCTGAAATTGACCGGACGGATATTGATCTTAATCGCAATAAATATGAATGAAAAATTACTTTCCGTTATGAAGATATGATCATTAGTTGATTTTCACAAAATGGCGCCTGGATGACGTCACGATAAATTTGAGTCTTCGAAAAGTCACGCAGTTCTAAGTTAGACTAAGATCTATCATCATGGCAAGTTTCATGATAATGGCTTTATTCAGTCTTGAGATATCCTGCGAACAAATTCGAGGAAGAATAATAATAAATAATAATAAATAAATAAATAAATAAATAAATAATAAAAATCTTGACGAAATCAAAAGGTGATACGTCTACGTACGTATCACCTAATAATAGGAACTAGACTTTAATTCGTCACTTAGACGAATTAGGTGATACGTATGACATTGGTTTACATAACGTAGAATGCATTACACGATATCATATTATTTTAGAAAATGCTCCTCCCATTATGATCTATCCATATGTCAAGTTTTAATTGTGTCGATCCCTTGATCATTATGGATCTAGGGAAGATAGATTGAGACAATATATGACAATTGACTCTGTGCAGTAACCAGTTACACCTTTGACTCTAATTTACATCATGAAGAACGCAATTTGACGATTTTATCTTCTTCTAAGAAATGAAAATGTAATTGATAAATAAGAGCTCATGCCTGAACAATTAAAAGTGAATAGTGTATGACGTCACGGTGTCCCGGCGTAAATGAAAAGTCAAAATAAATAAGGGAATACATTAGCGATCATTTTGAGTTGTCGACAAGAGATTCGCTAGTTGCTTGAAAATAAAATCTTTAAATATTGGATGGATATATATTGTCACTGTATAAAGAATGTGGATTAGAGGGATATTGATCTGTTAGTCTTTCTCGAAGGCTTATCAATTAAAGGAATACAAAAAATTGAATGTATTGCGCTCAAGAAATTATGTACAATATTGCCAATAAATTTCACGAGATCAATGTTAAAATCTCCCATTATATAAACCTGTTTATGTTCAGTATAAGTTTTCTGTAAAAAAAAATCAAAGACAGGGATGAAATCATTGATATTTGATTGAGGTTTCCTATATATGACACCTACAATAATATTCTTATGTCTCGGCAAGTTGCTTTTAATAAACGGTGATTCATAATTGTATGATGGGTATAATATAAATATATCATTGCGTATTTCATATTCAAAGTTGTCAGCGACCAATAGACCAACACCTCCACCCTTTTCTTCTTGGCGACTAGAATGTATAAATGAATAACCAAACACATTGAATAATAGTGGCGTACTGTCATTAATCCAAGTTTCAAAGAAATCTATACATAAAGTACAGATGAAATTGGATAAAGCATTAAAATGTATGTTTAAAATACGGGAATTAAAATGTAAAATACTAAAATGATAGTCAATGTTACTGAATTCAGTCTTAAAATCCTCATCAATATAATATTTACAGTTCAGAAACCTAATGAAATGAAACTCATCTTCTTTTTCGGATAAATAGTTTAAATAATTGATATCTGTGTAAGTATCTGTAGTATTACTACCAAATATTAAATGAAGTTCGTCATTATTCAAGTCTTGAATAGGAAATGAAGAATGAGTACAGAGTGGGTTATTAATGTAGACAAATGCTTATGTTCCCTATAACGCTCATTTCATGTATTTTAGTACCAGAGAAAAAAAGAAGTCAGTCACTCACTAGTGTCTGACAGTAAAGTCTAGAAAGTAGAAGTGTTTCCTTACATAATTTGAATACAAGGACACTACTAACGTTTAAGTTTCACAAATAGGACATACGTGACATAATTCATCATTTCAACATTCAATTGAAAATTGTGACATGATCCCATCATCTGATCGAAAAACTAAAAGCACCGTTTTGATAGCCCATGGTCTCAGCTATAACATATCCAAATCTGGAAGAAAACAGAGCACAAATGAGCGAGATAGTGCTGAAAGATGGATGTGATGTAGATTCATAGTGTCGACAAAATTCACCCTCCTTAGACATAACACGCAAATGACGAAAATTTTGACATGTGGCCTTTAATTGAATTTTTTACTATGATGACATCATTTAAATGAAAATTGGTGTTCACTGATCTCGAAGACGATTGCCGCGGCTACAACATATTAAAATCTAGAAGAGAATCGATGAATATTAAGAGAAATACACTAAATTTTCCATAAACATAATGACGTCATAATATGCATTTTTGTATTTTTGACTTCCAAGGCCATTATGATGACGTCAAGATGTATTTAATGGCCAAATGAGCTATGAAATCATATCTCCGACTCATACTCTATCAAAATATGAAAAAAACTTGGCAGTCCTTATTCATCCCAATGGACTTTTTATAGGCATGTTTTTGCCCATATATACTATGTAATACATGAGCTCGCGCACACGAATATTTATCTTGAACGGACGCTCATTCCGTTATTAATAGTGATAAAGAGATGAACATGGTATCAAAATGCTTAGAAAAATGTGCCAAACATGATGACTGAGAACATTTGGCGATTATATGTTAAAAAATGCCAGAACGCGCAAAAAACGCGCGCGCATGCGCGTTTGAGTGATTTTTTTGTCAAATGCTCCATATGGCTTGAAACGTATGCAAAAAAAATTGGAAATGATTTGGAGCATTTTAAATTTTTGCGCGCACGAACGCGTACGCGTGGATTTGCGCACGTTTTTTGATCTGAAATTGACTGGAAGCATATTGATCTTATTCATGATAAATATGAATGAAAAATTACTTTCCGTTATGAAGATATGGTCATAAGTTTATTTTTACAAAATGGCGCCTGGATGACGTCACGATAATTTTGAGTCTTTGAAAAGTCATGCAGTTCTAAGTTAGACTAAGATCTGTCATCATTGAAAGTTTCATGACAATGGCTTTTGCCATTCTTGAGATATCCTGCGAACAAAATTGAGGAAGAATAATAATAATTTCTTCTATACAGACACAAAATAAATACTAGACTTTAATTCGTCACTTTGACGAATTAGGTGATACGTATGCTAATGGTTTACATAATAAAGAATGCATTACACGATATAATACTATTTTATGAAATGCTTCTCCCATTAAGATCTATCCATATGTCAAGTTTAAATTTTGTCCCCTTGATCATTATGGATCTCGGGAAGATAGATTGAAACAATATATGACCTTTGACCCTGCGCAGTAACCAGTTACACCTTTGAATCTAATTTACATCATGGAGAACACATTTTGACGATTTTATCTTATTCAAAGAAATGAAAATGTAATTGATAAATGATTATCATCATTATGATAATGATGATCATGATGATCATGATGAAGATCATGATCATGAGCGGGATCCTGACATCTTATTGAAAAAATGAAAGGTGATTTAAATAGCACATAGTCTCAGCTACAACATACTAAAAAATCAACAAAATCCAAGCAGAAATAACGGCGATATTGCTCGCAAAAGACAGGAATGTAGAATCCAGATTTGAGAAAAAATCATCTCCCATAGGGATTACACGCAAAAAGTAATGGATTAAGTGAAAATAGGGTAACAATTAAGTAAATAGGGTTGTTTATTACATTATTTGCGATTCTACATGTTTTAATAATCAAAGGAGATGGTACAGTGAAAGGTCACAAGAAAAAAAAAGTTAAGAAAAAATTTGTTGGAGACACCCGGACTCGAACCCGGGATCTCAATGTCGGAAGTCAAGCGCGTTACCGATATACCAAAACATTTCCCATAGCGATTACACGTAAACGGAAAATGGAATTATCAAATCCCACTTTGCAAGTAAAATATGAGCATGATCCCGGCATATGATCGAAAAATAAAGTGCACATTAGAGATAGCTTATTGTCTCATCTACAACATACCCGAGAAAATCGAACAAAAAGTTAAAACAACGGAGATGTTGCTCGCGAAAGACGGAAATGTAGAATCCAGTTTTGAGAAATAGTCATGTCCCATAGACAATACACGCAAAATGTGAAAAATTGACATGCCTCCTTTAATCGCAAAAATACGCCATGATAACTTTGTCAAACTGGAAAATTGTGGACACTGCATTTGTAGGAAATTATCTCAGCTAGAAGACATCAAAATTTGGAAGAAAAACAATCAATATTAACAGAGATACAATTAATTTTCCAAAAATATGCATACGTCATAATATGCAAATTTAAATTTCGAGTTCGAAGGCCATTATGATGACGTCATGAGTTAATTGAGGGTCAAATGAGACATGAAATCATATTTCCAACTCATAATCTATCTAAATATTAAAAGATATTGGAAGTTTCCATCCATTCTGAAGAGTTACAATGAATTTTGTATAGGCATGTTTTTGCCCATGTATGGTGGATAAAAATAGCGCAGATCCGCGCGTGCTGTCAACTTTGACGGACGCTCATTGCGTTATTAAAAGGTGAACAAGTTATCAAAATGCTTGGAAAAATGTACCAAATATGATGACAGAAAAAAATCGGCGATTCTATGTTGCAAAATGCCAGTACGCGCGAAAACGCGCGCGCATGCGCGTGTGCGTAATTTTTTTATCAAATGCTCCATATGGCCTGAAACGTATGTAAAAAAAAATTGGGATGATTTGGAGCATTTTTAAAAATTTCGCGCGCGTAAACGCGCGGAAAAAAGCGTAAGCGCATTTTTGCGCGCATTTTTTGACCTGAAATTGACCGGACGGATATTGATCTTATTCATGATAATTATGAATGAAAAATAACTTTCCGTTATGAAGATATGATCATTAGTTTATTTTCACAAAATGGCGCCTGGATGACGTCACGATGACTTTGAGTCTTTGAAAAGTCACGCAGTTCTAAGTTAGACTAAGATATATCATCATTGAAAGATTCATAACAATGGCTTCATTCAGTCTTGAGATATCCTGCGAACAAATTCGAGGAAGAATAAATAATAATAATAATAAAGAAATAAATAAAAATCTTGACGAAATCAATAGGTGATACGTAGACTTCGTTACGTATCACCTAACTAGACTTTAATTCGTCACTTTGACGAATTAGGTGATACGTAGCTATTTTTGTATCATGAAAGTGTGCTGATGATGATCTTATGATAATATTCATTAATACGATAATGACGATATTTGATTTGATTTGATTTGATATGATTTATTGGTTTCTTCATCTTTTTTCTTATTTCAATCATACATTTTCATGAACATAATATGGTTTGATACAATATTTTATGGGTATTTAATTTTAAACAGATAATAAACGAATTTAAGCAAATATATTGAATGCATAATTTTTTGGTTTTAAATGACGATGACCATAATTAAAAGTGGTAAAGCGCCCCCTTCAGGTATTCGATAGAGAATTGTTACATGAATAAACTATTAATTTACTAAACAAGCTCAAATTTTCGCCTGATTGCAGAGCCTACCAATCATTGAACTGATATTTCGACGCACTACATACGCAACATAATGAACAAGTCTAGACTAGAATGTAGTATCAATCACCTCCCATAGGCATAACACACATATTAAGCAAAAATCTGACATATGTCGCCTCTAATCGCAATTTTCATCATAATGACGTCATCAAAATGAATAAACATTGATAATAATCTGATGAAGAATTGTCTCAGCTACAACATATCAAAATTTAGAAGAAAATTGATCAATATTTGCAGAGATACATCCATTTTCCGTAAATATGCTGACGTCATAATATACAAATTCGTATTTTGAGTTCCAAGGTCAATATGATTATGTCAAAATATACTTAATGGCCAAATGAGACATGAAATCATATCTCCGACTTATACTATATCTAAATATACAAACAAAATGAGGGTTCCTTTCCAACAAAAGAGCTATAATGGATTTTGTATAGGCATGTTTTTGCCAATATGTGCTATGTATTACAAAAGTCGCGCATACGCCTTGAACAGACACTCATTCCGTTATTAATAGTGATAAAGAGATAAACATGGTATCAAAATGTTCGGACAAATATGAGGAATATCCTGTCAAAAAAAATGACTGGTAATTATTATGCGTTTGGCTGTGACGGACGAAAACGCGCGAAAATGCGCGTTTGCGCGATTTTTTATAAGTTCAAGTTCAAGTTCAAGTTCAATTTTATTGGTCATGCACAATTACATGGCATAAAAATCATTTTCCGACTGTTTCTCAATTTATATAACATCAATTAACATACATGTACTGTCCATTTATACAAAGTACAAAATCAGGAATAAATATGGAATAAATATAACACACAATAGAATATGAGTACAGACTGGTATACAGTATAGGCTTTGGTATAGAAACATAAATTACACACAAATTACAACCATATACCAGAGATCACTACTGGTGATATCGTTATACGGTTATAGGCAGATTACATGAGTTTAAATAAATAGGCAGATTACATGAGTTTAAATAAATATGCAGTACATCCATATATCCTTAATAACTGATTCTGTAACTAATTATAAATAATTAACAATTACCTCCTGAACCTGTCGTTGTATAGTGTCATGGCACGTATGAGAAATGACCCCCTGAATCTATTTGTTTTGACTTTTGGAAGCCTGACCCGTCCTGATTTATTGAAAAAAATATGTCTATGTAGAGGATGAGTTTCGTCCCCAATGATACTAGTAAACTTATCGATTACAGCTGATTCAGCTATTTCTTCAAGTTGTTTAACCGGTAAGCCAATTGCCTTACTTGCAGTTTTCATTACCCTCATGAGTTTCATTTTATTTTGAGAGGTGAGACCAAAGAACCAGACAAGACAGGAGAAGGAGATAATTGGTTTGATGATGCTATCATAGAAGAAGAGAAGAGTCTCCCTTCTGATATTGAATGTTTTCAATTTCCTTAGGAGGTATAACCTTTGGTTAACTTTTGACACAATGGTTTGAGTATTGGTGTTCCAACTGAAATCCTTGTCAATGTGGGTTCCTAGATATTTGTAGTTTGATACCATCTCTATATCATCTTGATCAATAGCCAACGGCAAAATGACATTATCCTTTTTCCTGAAATCCACAATCATTTCTTTCGTTTTCTTAATATTAAGGATCAGTGACATTTGTTTACACCACATAACAAAGTCGTCCACCTTGGTTCTATACATGTTCTCATTCCTATCTGTAATTAAACCAATTATGCAAGTGTCGTCTGCATATTTCACAACTTTCCAGCAGGAGTTTGTCTGGTCTTCTACTTCACTTGTGAATAATGTGAATAATGTGGGCGAGAGGACACAACCTTGCGGAGTACCTGTGTTTAAGATCCTTGTTTGTGAGAGAATATCTTTACACTTCACTTTCTGGGACCTGTTTGACATGAAGTCACCTATCCAAAGCAACAGGTTTGGGTTAATATTCATGTCATGATACAGCTTATTAATAAGTATATGGGGCACAACCGTATTGAAAGCAGAGGAGAAATCAATGAATAACACTCTTACATATGTCTTGGGTTTCTCAAGGTGACTTAAAATTGTATGTGACAAAACAGCAACAGCATCATCAACTCCCCTATTCTTTTGATAGGCAAACTGCAGAGGGTCAGTAAATGCCTTTGTTTCCTCCATCAAGATACCTTTAACGACACGTTCGAAACATTTCATGATTATTGGTGTTAATGCTATAGGTCGGTAATCATTCAAATCTTTTGGTTTTGATATTTTTGGTACTGGTGAAATAATGGCTGATTTCCAAAGCAATGGGACTGAATGGATATCCATTGACCACTGAAAAAGCATGTGAAAAACCTCTGACAGCTGCTGACAACACGACTTTAAAACTTTACCACCTAATCCATCAGGACCCATAGCTTTACTACACTTAACAGAGTATAACGCCTTCCTAACATCCTGTTCATTGATGACTACTCTATTGTCTTCTGTAACATGTGATAAAATTTCCTCCTTAATGTTTGACAACTCCATCATATTTCTGTTCACTTCTACATCAAAACGTGAAAAAAAGTTATTCAAATTCTCGACAAACAACTTGGGGTTTACAACAGAAGCGAGAGTATTTTTCTTTTGATACCCTGTAATTTTCCTAAAACTTCCCCATGCTTTCTTAGAGTCTCCTGTACCTAAGCTATGTTCCATCTTAGACCCGTACTCTCTCTTCCTCTTACATATGTACTTTTTGAACTCTCTCTGAACTTCTTTCCTTTGCTCAATATCATTTCTGTTATGGGCATTCAATTTGTCTACCAAAAACGACTTACATGTTTTATCTATCCATGGTTTGTTGTTTGGGAACATCTTAATACATTTCTCAGGTATCAACATATCTTCACAGAATCTTATATAAGAACTCACTACTTCAGTAGTATTATCAAGCGACTGTTCGACTAATACCTCCCAGTCCGTGCATTCTAAACAGGCTTGCAATGCAGCAGTATTTGCTTCATTCCACTGTTTCATGTTTACCTCGGTGGGTTTGAATCTTTTAAGTTTTTGTTTGTACTTCGGTATCAATTCAACGATGTTATGATCTGAGTTTCCAATCGGAGGTCTCGCGACAGCTTTATAAGCGTTGTGGACATTACCGTAGCACTTGTCTAGCGTCCGCTCACCTCTAGTTGGGATATCGATGTACTGGAAGTACTGGGGTAACGACGTGTTTAACTCGCAGGTGTTGAAGTCCCCTATGATCATCTGAACTGCATCTGGTGATTTCGTCTCCAGTCGCTGTACCACTTCTGATATTGCTGTGGCTGCGGCAGTGACATTAGATCTGGGTTGTATGTACACAATGGTGAAAAAAATTTGCGTAAACTCTCTAGGTAAGTAGTAAGGTCTAACTCCAATGCTCAGCAATTCAATATCTTCAGTGCATATTTGAGCTTTGACACTCACATTGCTATCTTCACACCAGCGGTTGTTGATATAGGCACAGACACCTCCACCACGCTCTTTGCCTGATGCCAGGGTACGATCCATTCTCACGCATGTAAACCCATTTATAGCTGTATTCTGCTCAGTATCACTGCTGTTGAACCAAGTTTCACTGAAACACATTATATTGCAATCACGGCACTCACTTCTGTAACTCACCCATGACTGCAGTTCGTCTAACTTGTTTCTGAGTGACCGGCAGTTTCCGGTGATCACAGACGGCAATGGTGAGTTGTATTTTCTTCTTCTCAAACGCTCCCGAACACCCCCTTTCTTTCCTCGCTTTCGTTTCCTGAGATCAGCTGGTATTTCACACTCTGGTTTAGCTTTAGATGCATGTCTGGACGCCAGGTCTAGTAGTTGGTCTCGTCCATAAGCTATCCGTGTGTTGACCGGGTATTGCCGCTCCATATTCACCCCCTTCTCGTACGTTGTCGTTAGTATCGGACTTCCATGTATATGTGTGACGGACAAGCCCAGAAACAGTAACACGAAAAAGAGACAAATTCTTGGTTTCCTCTCCATAACTATTGATAAAGTTCGGGTGGGTTGACACAGAAGACGACGTAAGTCACAAAACTATAGCGAAAAAGACAACGAAGACGATGAAAAACACAAAAAAATGAACGAAAAACACACACCAGAAACAGCCGGATAGTCGCCGTGGAACAGCGCCCTCTCCGCTTATAATGGCATGAAACGTATGCAAAATGAATTTGAGATGATTTGGAGCAATTAAAATATTTGCGCGCGCATTGACGCGCGGATATATGCGCATGCGCTTTTTTTAAAAACTGATATTGATTGGACGGATATTGACCTTGATCAAAATAAATATGAATGAGGAAAGACTTTCTGTTATGAAGATATGATCATGAGTTGATTTTCACAAAATGGCGCCTAGATGACGTCACGGTAATGTTGAGTCTCTGAAAAAACACGCAGTTCTAAGTTAGACTAATATCTATCATCATTACAAGTTTCATGATTATAGCTTTATTCATTCTTGAGATATCTTGCGAACAAATTCGAGGAAGAATAATAATAAAAATAAATAACTAGACTTTAATTCGTCACTTTGACGAATTAGGTGATACGTGCTATTTTGTTATCATGAAAGTGTGCCGATGATGATCTAATGATACCGATCTTAAATACGATAAAGACAATGATTAAGAGTGGTATAGCGCCCCCTTCAGGTATTCGATAGAGAGTTGTAGAATCAGGATTTCAGAAAAAGTCGCCAAACACGCAAACTAAGAAAATTCTGACATGTCGCCTTTAATTGAAATGTTTACTATGATAATGTCATCAAAATGATAAATGATGTACATCATTCTTATAGATAATTTGCTTAGCTACGCCGTATCAAAATCTTGGAGAACATAAAGCACAAATAAGCTAGATAGTGCTCAAAGATCAATGTCATGTAGATTTATGATGTGAATGAATTTCACCTTCCATAGACATAACACGCAAATTGAGAAAATTCTGACATGTGGCCTTTAATTGAATTTTGTACTATAATTACGTCAATAAAATAAAAAGCAGTGTGTATTGATCTTGTAGGCAATTTCCTAAGCTGCAAGATACCGCAATTTGGAAGAAAATCAATCAATATTATGAGAAATACACTAAATTTTCAAAAAATATATAATGACGTCATAATATGCAATTTTGTATTTTGACTTCCAAGGCCATTATGATGACGTCAAGATGTATTTAATGGCCAAATGAGCTATGAAATCATATCTCCGACTCATACTCTATCAAAATATGAAAAAAACTTGGCAGTCCTTATTCATCCCAATGGACTTTTTATAGGCATGTTTTTGCCCATATATACAATGTAATACATGAGCTCGCGCACAGGGATATTTATCTTGAACGGACGCTCATTCCGTTATTAATAGTAATAAAGAAATGAACGTGGTATCAAAATGCTTGGAAAAATGTGCCAAACATGATGACAGAGAAAATTTGGCGATTATATGTTGCAAAATGCCAGAACGAGCAAAAAACGCGTGCGCATGCGCATTTGAGTGATTTTTTGTCAAATGCTCCATATGGCTTGAAACGTATGCAAAAAAAATTGGGAATGATTTAGAGCATTTTAAATTTTTGCGCGCACGTAAACGCGCGCACAAACGCGTACGCGCGGATTTGCGCACGTTTTTTGATCTGAAATTGACCGTAAGGGTAATGATCTTATTCATGATAAATATGAATGAAAAATTACTTTCCGTTATGAAGATATGATCATAAGTTGATTTTTACAAAATGGCGCCTGGATGACGTCACGATAATTTTGAGTCTTTGAAAAGTCATGCAGTTCTAAGTTAGACTTAGATCTATCATCATTGAAAGTTTCATGATAATGGCCTTAGCCATTCTTGAGATATCCTGCGAACAAAATTGAGGAAGAATAATAATAATTTCTTCTATACAGACACAAAATAAATACTAGACTTTAATTCGTCACTTTGACGAATTAGGTGATACGTGCTATTTTGTTATCATGAAAGTGTGCCGATGATGATCTAATGACAATGATCATAAATACGATAAAGACCATGATTAAGAGCGGTATAGCGCCCCATTCAGGTATTCGATAGAGATTTGTAGAATCAGGATTTGAGAAAAAGTCGCCTAACACGCAGACTAAGAAAATTCTGACATTTCACCTTTAATTGAAATTTTCACTATGATGATGTCATCGAAATGATAAATAATGTACGTCTATATTGTAGATAATTTATTAGCTACACCGTATCAAAATTTGGGAGAATATAGAATACAAATAAGCTAGACAGTGCTCAAAGATCAATGTCATGAAGATTCATGATGTGAACGAAATTCACCTTCCTTAGGCATAACATGCAAATTGAGAAAATTCTGACATGTGGCCTTTAATTGAATTTTGTACTATGATGACATCATTTAAATGAAAATTGGTGTAGAATGATCTCAAAGACGATTGCCTCGACTACAACATATTAAAATCTAGAAGAGAATCGATGAATATTAAGAGAAATACACTAAATTTTCCATAAACATAATGACGTCATAATATGCATTTTTGTATTTTTGACTTCCAAGGCCATTATGATGACGTCAAGATGTACTTAATGGCCAAATGAGATATGAAATCATACCTTCGACTCATACTCTATCTAAATATGAAAAAAAATAGGCAGTCCTTATTCATATCATTGGACTTTTTATGGGCATGTTTTTGCCCGTATGTGCTATGTATTACAAAAATCGCGCGTGCGGACGGTTATCTTGAACGGACGCTCATTCCGTTATTAATAGTGATAAAGAGATAAACTTGGTATCAAATTGTTCGGAAAATTATGAGGAATATCCTGTCAAAAGTTTTTGCGGAGGAATTATTTTTCGTTCGGCCGTGACGAACGAAAACGTCCAAAAATGCGTGTTTTGCGCGATTTTTTATGAAATGCTTATAATGGCCTGAAACGTATGCAAAAAAGATTTAAGACGATTTTGAGCAATTTTAAATTTTACGCGCGCATTAACGCGCGCACCTACGCGTACGCGCATTTTTGCGCGCATTTATTGATCTGAAATTGACCCGACAAATATTGACCTTGATCATGACAAATATGAATGAAAAATGGCTTTCCTTTATGAAGATATGATCATAAGTTGATTTTCACAAAATGGCGCCTGGATGACGTCACGATGACCTTGACTGTCTGAAAAGTCACACAGTTCTAAGTTAGACTAAGATCTATCATCATTGAAAGTTTCATGATAATGGCTTTATTCAGTCTTGAGATATCCTGCGAACAAAATCGAGGAAGAATAATAATAAAAATCTTGACGAAATCAAAAGGTGATACGTTGACTTCGTTACGTATCACCTAATGATTCCTTCAAAATTTGCAATTTCAACTTTCGATCGAAAATTTTAACATGATCCCAACATCTGATTAAAAAACAAAGTCACCCTTTTTTATAGCCCATGGTCTCAGCTATAACATACCCAAATTTGGGAGAAAACAGAGCACAAATAAGAAAGATAGTGCTCATAGATGAATGCCATGTAGATTCATGATGTGAACAAAATTCACCTTCCATAGACATAACACGCAAATGACGAAAATTCTGACACGTGGCCTTTAATTGAATTTTTTACTATGATGACATCATTTAAATGAAAATTGGTGTAGACTGATCTCAAAGACGATTGCCTCGACTACAACATATTAAAACCTAGAAGAGAATCGATGAATATTAAGAGAAATACACTAAATTTTCCATAAACATAATGACGTCATAATATGCATTTTTGTATTTTTGACTTCCAAGGCCATTATGATGACGTCAAGATGTACTTAATGGCCAAATGAGATATGAAATCATACCTTCGACTCATACTCTATCTAAATATGAAAAAAAAATTGGCAATCCTTATTCATCCCAATGGACTTTTTATAAGCATGTTTTTGCCCGTATATGCTTTGTATTACAAAAATCGCGCGTGCGGACGGTTATCTTGAACGGACGCTCATTCCGTTATTAATAGTGATAAAGAGATAAACTTGGTATCAAATTGTTCGGAAAATTATGAGGAATATCCTGTCAAAAGTTTTTGCGGAGGAATTATTTTTCGTTCGGCCGTGACGAACAAAAACGTCCAAAAATGCGTGTTTTGCGCGATTTTATATGAAATGCTTATAATGGCCTGAAACGTATGCAAAAAAAATTTAAGACGATTTTGAGCAATTTAAAATTTTACGCGCGCGTTAACGCGCGCACCTACGCGTACGCGCATTTTTGCGCGCATTTATTGATCTGAAATTGACCCGACAAATATTGACCTTGATCATGACAAATATGAATGAAAAATGGCTTTCCTTTATGAAGATATGATCATAAGTTGATTTTCACAAAATGGCGCCTGGATGACGTCACGATGACCTTGACTGTCTGAAAAGTCACACAGTTCTAAGTTAGACTAAGATCTATCATCATTGAAAGTTTCATGATAATGGCTTTATTCAGTCTTGAGATATCCTGCGAACAAAATCGAGGAAGAATAATAATAAAAATCTTGACGAAATCAAAAGGTGATACGTTGACTTCGTTACGTATCACCTAATGATTCCTTCAAAATTTGCAATTTCAACTTTCGATCGAAAATTTTAACATGATCCCAACATCTGATTAAAAAACAAAGTCACCCTTTTTTATAGCCCATGGTCTCAGCTATAACATACCCAAATTTGGGAGAAAACAGAGCACAAATAAGAAAGATAGTGCTCATAGATGAATGCCATGTAGATTCATGATGTGAACAAAATTCACCTTCCATAGACATAACACGCAAATGACGAAAATTCTGACACGTGGCCTTTAATTGAATTTTTTACTATGATGACATCATTTAAATGAAAATTGGTGTAGACTGATCTCAAAGACGATTGCCTCGACTACAACATATTAAAACCTAGAAGAGAATCGATGAATATTAAGAGAAATACACTAAATTTTCCATAAACATAATGACGTCATAATATGCATTTTTGTATTTTTGACTTCCAAGGCCATTATGATGACGTCAAGATGTACTTAATGGCCAAATGAGATATGAAATCATACCTTCGACTCATACTCTATCTAAATATGAAAAAAAAATTGGCAATCCTTATTCATCCCAATGGACTTTTTATAAGCATGTTTTTGCCCGTATATGCTTTGTATTACAAAAATCGCGCGTGCGGACGGTTATCTTGAACGGACGCTCATTCCGTTATTAATAGTGATAAAGAGATAAACTTGGTATCAAATTGTTCGGAAAATTATGAGGAATATCCTGTCAAAAGTTTTTGCGGAGGAATTATTTTTCGTTCGGCCGTGACGAACAAAAACGTCCAAAAATGCGTGTTTTGCGCGATTTTATATGAAATGCTTATAATGGCCTGAAACGTATGCAAAAAAAATTTAAGACGATTTTGAGCAATTTAAAATTTTACGCGCGCGTTAACGCGCGCACCTACGCGTACGCGCATTTTTGCGCGCATTTATTGACCTGAAATTGACCCGACCAATATTGACCTTGATCATGACAAATATGAATGAGAAATGACTTTCCGTTATGAAGATATGATCATAAGTTGATTTTCACAAAATGGCGTCTGGATGACGTCACGATGACTTTGAGTCTTTGAAAAGTCACGCAGTTCTAAGTTAGACTAAGATCTAGCATCATTGAAAGATTCATGATTATGGCTTTATTCAGTCTTGAGATATCCTGCGAACAAATTCGAGGAAGAATAAAAAAGAAAATCTTGACGAAATCAATAGGTGATACGTAGACTTCGTTACGTATCACCTAAAAATCTTGACGAAATCAATAGGTGATACGTTGACTTCGTTACGTATCACCTAATGATTCCTTCAAAATTTGCAATTTCAACATTCGATCGAAAATTTCAACATGATCCCAACATCTGATTAAAAAACAAAGTACATCGTTTTTATAGCCCATGGTCTCAGCTATAACATACCCAAATTTGGGAGAGAATAGAGCACAAATTAGCGAGATAGTGCAGAAAGATTGAAGTGATGTAGATTCATAATGTGAACGAAATTCACCCTCCATAGACATAACACGCAAATGACGAAAATTCTGACATGTGGCCTTTAATTGAATTTTTTACTATGATGACATCATTTAAATGAAAATTAGTGTAGACTGATCTCGAAGACGATTGCCTCGGCTACAACATATTAAAATCTAGAAGAGAATCGATGAATATTAAGAGAAATACACTAAATTTTCCATAAACATAATGACGTCATAATATGCATTTTTGTATTTTTGACTTCCAAGGCCATTATGATGACGTTAAGATGTACTTAATGGCCAAATGAGATATGAAATCATACCTTCGACTCATACTCTATCTAAATATGAAAAAAAATTGGCAGTCCTTATTCATATCAATGGACTTTTTATGGGCATGTTTTTGCCCGTATATGTTATGTATTACAAAAATCGCGCGTGCGGACGGTTATCTTGAACGGACGCTCATTCCGTTATTAATAATGATAAAGAGATAAACTTGGTATCAAATTGTTCGGAAAATTATGAGGAATATCCTGTCAAAAGTTTTTGCTGAGGAATTATTTTTCGTTCGGCCGTGACGAACGAAAACGCGCAAAAATGCGTGTTTTGCGCGATTTTTTATGAATGCTTATAATGGCCTAAAACGTATGCAAAAAAAATTTAAGACGATTTTGAGCAATTTTAAATTTTACGCGCGCATTAACGCGCGCACTTACGCGTACGCGCATTTTGGCGCGCATTTATTGATCGGAAATTGACCCGACAAATATTGACCTTGATCATGACAAATATGAATGAGAAATGACTTTCTGTTATGAAGATATGATCATAAGTTGATTTTCACAAAATGGCGCCTGGATGACGTCACGATAATTTTGAGTCTTTGAAAAGTCACACAGTTCTAAGTTAGACTAAGATCTATTATCATTGAAAGTTTTATGACAATGGCTTTATTCAGTCTTGAGATATCCTGCGAACAAATTCATGGCAGAATAATAATAATAACTAGACTTTAATTCGTCACTTTGACGAATTAGGTGATACGTGCTATTTTGTTATCATGAAAGTGTGCCGATGATGATCTCATGATAATGATCATAAATACGATAAAGACCATGATTAAGAGTGGTATAGCGCCCCCTTCAGGTATTCGATAGAGATTTGTAGAATCCGGATTTCAGAAAAAGTCGCCAAACACGCAAACTAAGAAAATTCTGACATGTCGCCATTAATTGAAATTTTCACTAAGATGATGTCATCGAAATGATTTTGATATTGAATTGATATCTTTATTTATACACGGTTAAAAAAGCCCAAACAGTTACAAGACTGATTTCCATTGGGGCCGTGTGAAAAAATACATCGAATTAACATAAAATGATAATGGTACATCAAATGACATATTTAAAACAAACAATAAATAATCAAACTAAATATCTAAAAATAAAACGATAGAATAGTACTGCCGAAAAAGTATATTTATATGAATAACAATAATCATGAGTTTACAAACAAGAGTACTGTAAATATACTTCAAATTAAAATAGGTAATACAAATTGTAACTAGTGCATATAAACTGCCAGAAATGATATATTAACGTAAATGATGTACGTCAATATTGTAGATAATTTATTAGCTACGCTGTATCAAAATTTTAAAGAACATGAAGCACAAATAAGCTAGATAGTGCTCAAAGATCAATGTCATGTAGATTCATGATGTGAACGAATTTCACCTTCCATAGACATAACACACAAATTGAGAAAATTCTGACATGTGGCCTTTAATTGAATTTTGTACTATAATGACGTCAATAAAATAAAAAGCAGTGTGTATTGATCTTGTAGGCAATTTCCTAAGCTGCAAGATACCGCTATTTGGAAGAAAATCAGTCAATATTATGAGAAATACACTAAATTAAAAAAAAATATAATGACGTCATAATATGCAATTTTTTTATTTTGACTTCCAAGGCCATTATGATGACGTCAAGATGTATTTAATGGCCAAATGAGCTATGAAATCATATCTCCGACTCATACGCTGTCAAAATATGAAAAAAACTTGGCAGTCCTTATTCATCCCAATGGACTTTTTATAGGCATGTTTTTGCCCATATACTATGTAATACATGAGCTCGCCGGCGCACACGGATATTTATCTTGAACGGACGCTCATTCCGTTATTAATAGTGATAAAGAGATGAACATGGTATCAAAATGCTTGGAAAAATGTGCAAAACACGATGACAGAGAAAATTTGGCGATTATATGTTGAAAAATGCCAGAACTCGCAAAAAACGCGTGCGCATGCGCGTTTGAGTGATTTTTTGTCAAATGCTCCATATGGCTTGAAACGTATGCAAAAAAAATTTGGGATGATTTGGAGCATTTTAAATTTTTGCGCGCATGTAAACGCGCGCAAGAACGCGTACGCGCGGATTTGCGCACGTTTTTTGATCTGAAATTGACCGGAAGGATATTGATCTTATTCATGATAAATATGAATGAAAAATTATTTTCCGTTATGAAGATATGATCATAAGTTGATTTTTACAAAATGGAGCCTGGATGACGTCACAATAATTTTGAGTCTTTGAAAAGTCATGCAGTTCTAAGTTAGACTAAGATCTATCATTATTAAAAGTTTCATGACAATGGCTTTTGCCATTCTTTAGATATCCTGCGAACAAAATTGAGGAAGAATAATAATAATTTCTTCTATACAGACACAAAATAAATACTAGACTTTAATTCGTCACTTTGACGAATTAGGTGATACGTGCTATTTTGTTATCATGAAAGTGTGCCGATGATGATCTAATGATAATGATCATGAATACGATAAAGACCATGATTAAGAGTGGTATAGCGCCCCCTTCAGGTATTCGATAGAGATTTGTAGAATCAGGATTTCAGAAAAAGACGCCTAACACGCTAACTAAGAAAATTCTGACATGTCGCCTTTAATTGAAATTTTCACTAACTTAGTGAAAATTTCATGATGTCATCGAAATGATAAATGATGTACGTCAATATTGTAGATAATTTATTAGCTACACCGTATCAAAATTTGGGAGAACATAGCGTAATCATAAGCTAGATAGTGCTCAAAGATCAATGTCATGAAGATTCATGATGTGAACGAAATTCACCTTCCTTAGGCATAACACGCACATTAAGAAAATTCTGAAATGTGGTCTTTAATTGAATTTTGTACTATGATGACGTCCATGAAATAAAAAGTAGTGTGTATTTATCTTGAAGGCAATTGCCTCAACTATAAGATACTGAAGTTTGGAAGAAAATCAGTCAATATTATGAGAAATACACTAAATTTTCCATAAATATAATGACGTCATAATATGCAATTTTGTATTTTGACTTTCAAGGCCATTATGATGACGTCAAGATGTATTTAATGGCCAAATGAGCTATGAAATCATATCTCCGACTCATACTCTATCAAAATATGAAAAAAACTTGGCAGTCATTATTCATCCCAATGGACTTTTTATAGGCATGTTTTTGCCCATATATACTATGTAATACATGAGCTCGCGCACACGGATAATTATTCTGAACGGACGCTCATTTCGTTATTAATAGTGATAAAGAGATGAACATGGTATCAAAATGCTTGGAAAAATGTGCCAAACATGATGACAGAGAAAATTTGGCGATTATATGGTGAAAAATGCCAGAACGAGCAAAAAACGCGTGCGCATGCGCATTTGAGTGATTTTTTGTCAAATGCTCCATATGGCTTGAAACGTATGCAAACAAAATTGGGAATGATTTGGAGCATTTTAAATTTGTGCGCGCACGTGAACGCGCGCACAAACGCGTACGCGTGGATTTGCGCACGTTTTTTGATCTGAAATTGACCGGAAGGATATTGATCTTATTCATGATAAATATGAATGAAAAATTACTTTCCGTTATGAAGATATGATCATAAGTTGAATTTTACAAAATGGCACCTGGATGACGTCACGATAAATTTGAGTCTTTGAAAAGTCATGCAGTTCTAAGTTAGACTAAGATCTATCATCATTGAAAGTTTCATGAAAATGGCTTTTGCCATTCTTTAGATATCCTGCGAACAAAATTGAGGAAGAATAATAATAATTTCTTCTATACAGACACAAAATAAATACTAGACTTTAATTCGTCACTTTGACGAATTAGGTGATACGTATGCTCATGTGTAACATAATGAAGAACGCATTTTCACGATTTATCTTTCGTTTACTACTCCATTATGGTCTATTCATGAGTCAAGTTTCAACTGTAGGGCAGAGGGAGACAGACCAAGTTAATAAGAGGGAGGCAAGGCAAGGCAAGATAGAGAGAGAGAGAGAGAGGGAGAGGGTGAAAGAGAAGAGAGATAGATAGATGCAGAGACAGACCAAAAAAGGAGAGGGGCAGAACATGAGCGGAGGAGGGAAAAGAGCAAGAGAGAGAGAGAGAGAGGAGAGAGAGAGATAGATGCAATTGAGAACAATGCCTTCCAGATGACCATGAATAAAAGTGGTATAGCGCCCCCTTCAGGTATTCGATTGAGGATTGTTATATATAATAATTGACATGTCACCTATGTTTGAATTTTTGACTATGATAACGTCATGATAATTCTTAGATAGTCTTCATAATTATTGTGGAAACTTGTTTCAGCTACAACATACTCAAAAATCAACAAAATCCAAGCAGAAATAACGGCGATATTGCTCGCAAAAGACAGGAATGTAGACTCCAGATTTGAGAAAAAAGTCACCTCCCATAGGGATTACATGCAAAAAGTAATGGATTAAGTGAAAATAGGGAAATAATAACGTAAAAAGGGTTGTTTATGACATTATTTGCGATTCTACGTGTTTAAATAATCAAAGGAGATGGTACAGTGAAGGTCAAAAGGAAAAAAAAAGTGAAGAAAAAAATTGTTGGAGACACCCGGACTCGAACCACGGATCTCGAGGTTGAAAGTCAAGTGCGTTACCGATATACCAAAACATCTCCCATAGCGATTACACGTAAACGGGAAATGGAATTCTGAAATCCTACTTTGCAAGTGAAATATAAGCATGATCCCGGCATCTAATCGAAAAATAAAGGACACACTTGTGATAGCTCGTTTTCTCAACTACAACATATCCGAAGCTCAGCGAAAACGAAGCTAAAACAACGGAGATTTTGCTCGTGAAACACAGGAGTGTAGAATCCAGTTTTGAGAAAAAGTCATGTCCCATAGAGAATACACGCAAAATGTGAAAAATTGACATGCCTCCTTTAATCGCAAAAATACACCATGATACTTTTGTCAAAAATAAAAATTGTGAATACTGCATTTGTAGAAAATTGTCTCACCTAAAACATATCAAAATTTGAAAGAAAATTAATCGATATCAACAGAGATACAATCAATTTTCAAAAAATATGCTGACGTCATAATATGCAAATTGAAATTTTGAGTTTGGAGGCCATTATGATGATGTCATGAGTTACTTGAGGATCAAATGAGACATGAAATCATATCTCCGACTCATAATCTATCGAAATATGAAAACATATTGGGATTTCCTATCTATTCTAAAGAGTTACAATTAATTTTATATAGGCATGTTTTTGCCCATGTATTGTGGATAAAGATAACGCAAATCCGCGCGTGCTGTCAACTTTGACGGACGCTCATTGTGTTAATAAAAGGTGAACAAATTATCAAAATGCTTGGAAAAATGTACCAAATATGATGACAGAAAAAAATCGGCGATTCTATGTTGCAAAATGCCAGTACGCGCGAAAACGCGCGCGCATGCACGTGCGCGTAATTTTTTTATCAAATGCTCCATATGGCCTGAAACGTATGTAAAAAAAATTTGGGATGATTTGGAGCATTTTAAAAAATTTCGCGCGCGTAAACGCGCGGACAAAAGCGTACGCGCATTTTTGCGCGCATTTTTTTACCTGAAATTGATTGGACAGATATTGACCTTGATCATGATAAATATGAATGAGAAATGGATTTCCGTTTTGAAGATATGATCATAAGTTAATTTTCACAAAATGGCGCCTGGATGACGTCACGATAATTTTGAGTCTTTGAAAAGTCACGCAGTTCTAAGTTAGATTAAGATCTATCATCATTGAAAGTTTCATGACAATGGCTTTATTCAATCTTGAGATATCCTGCGAACAAATTCGAGGAAGAATAATAATAAATAATAATAATAAATAAATAACAATCTTGACGAAATCAAAAGGTGATACGTAGACTTCGTTACGTATCACCTAACTAGACTTTAATTCGTCACTTAGACGAATTAGGTGATACGTATGATAATGGTTTACATAAAGAATAATGCATTACACGATATATTATTTTGTAAAATGCTTCTCCCATTTATATGCTTCTCTCATTATGATCTATTCATATGTCAAGATTAAATTGTGTCTCCTTGATCATCATGGATCTAGGGAAGATAGATTGAAACGATATATGACCTTTGACCCTGTGCAGTAACCAGTTACACATTTGACTCTAATTTACATCATGAAGAACACCTTTTGACGATTTTATCTTATTCAAAGAAATGAAAATGTAATTGATAAATGATTATCATCATTAGATAATGATGATCATGATGATCATGATCATGATCATGAGCGCGATCATGACATCTTATTGAAAAGATGAGAGGTGATTTAGATAGCATATAGTCTCAGCTACAACATACTCAAAAATCAACAAAATCCAAGCAGAAATAACGGCGATATTGCTCGCAAAAGACAGGAATGTAGACTCCAGATTTGAGAAAAAGTCATCTCCCATAGGGATTACACGCAAAAAGTAATGGATTAAGTGAAAATAGGGTAATAATAAAGTAAAAAGGGTTATTTATGACATTATTTGCGATTCTACGTGTTTAAATAATCAAAGGTGATGGTACAATGAAGGTCAAAAGGAAAAAAAAAAGTGAAGCAAAAAATTGTTGGAGACACCCGGACTCGAACCAGGGATCTCGAGGTTGGAAGTCAAGTGCGTTACCGATATACCAAAACATCTCCCATAGCGATTACACGTAAACGGGAAATGGAATTCTAAAATCCTACTTTGCAAGTGAAATATGAGCATGATCCCGGCATCTAATCGAAAAATAAAGGGCACACTTATGGTAGCCCATGGTCTCAGCTACAACATATCCGAAGCTCAGCGAAAACAAAGATAAAACAACGGAGATTTTGCTCGCGAAAGACAGGAATGTAGAATCCAGTTTTGAGAAAAAGTCATGTCCCATAGAGAATACACGCAAAATGTGAAAAATTGACATGCCTCCTTTAATCGCTAAAATACGGCATAAGGCCTTTGTCAAAATGAAAATTGGTGAATATTGAGCTTGTAGAGAATTATTTTAGCTACATCATATCGAAATTTGAAAGAAAATTGATCGATATTTACAGAGATACAATCAATTTTCCAAAAATATGATGACGTCATAATATGCAAATTGAAATTTTGAGTTTGGAGGCCATTATGATGACGTCATGAGTTAATTGAGGATCAAATGAGACATGAAATGATATCTCCAACTCATAATCTATCCAAATATGAAAAAAATATTAGGAGTTTCTATCTATTCTAAAGAGTTACAATGAATTTTATATAGGCATGTTTTTGCCCATGTATTGTAGATAAAGATAACGCAAATCCGCGCGTGCTGTCAACTTTGACGGACGCTCATTGCGTTAATAAAAGGTGAACAAGTTATCAAAATGCTTGGAAAAATGTACCAAATATGATGACAGAAAAAAATCGGCGATTCTATGTTGCAAAATGCAAGTACGCGCGAAAACGCGCGCGCATGCACGTGTGCGTAATTTTTTTATCAAATGCTCTATATGGCCTGAAACGTATGTAAAAAAAATTTGGGATGATTTGGAGCATTTTAAAAAAATTCGCGCGCGTAAACGCGCGGACAAAAGCGTACGCGCATTTTTGCGCGCATTTCTTGACCTGAAATTGACCGGACGGATATCGATCTAATTCGTGATAAATATGAATGAAAAATTACTTTCCGTTATGAAGATATGATCATAAGTTGATTTTCACAAAATGGCGCCTGGATGACGTCACGATTATTTTGAGTCTTTGAAAAGTCACGCAGTTCTAAGTTAGACTAAGGTCTATCATCATTGAAAATTTCATGACAATGGCTTTATTCAATCTTGAGATATCCTGCGAACAAAATCGAGGAAGAATAATAAATAATAAATAAATAATAAATAAAAATCTTGACGAAATCAATAGGTGATACGTAGACTTCGTACGTATCACCTAACTAGACTTTAATTCGTCACTTTGACGAATTAGGTGATACGTATGCTCATGTGTAACATAATGAAGAACGCATTTTCACGATTTATCTTTCGTTTACTACTCCATTATGGTCTATTCATGAGTCAAGTTTCAACTGTAGGGCAGAGGGAGACAGACCAAGTTAATAAGAGGGAGGCAAGGCAAGGCAAGATAGAGAGAGAGAGAGAGAGGGAGAGGGTGAAAGAGAAGAGAGATAGATAGATGCAGAGACAGACCAAAAAAGGAGAGGGGCAGAACATGAGCGGAGGAGGGAAAAGAGCAAGAGAGAGAGAGAGAGAGGAGAGAGAGAGATAGATGCAATTGAGAACAATGCCTTCCAGATGACCATGAATAAAAGTGGTATAGCGCCCCCTTCAGGTATTCGATTGAGGATTGTTATATATAATAATTGACATGTCACCTATGTTTGAATTTTTGACTATGATAACGTCATGATAATTCTTAGATAGTCTTCATAATTATTGTGGAAACTTGTTTCAGCTACAACATACTCAAAAATCAACAAAATCCAAGCAGAAATAACGGCGATATTGCTCGCAAAAGACAGGAATGTAGACTCCAGATTTGAGAAAAAAGTCACCTCCCATAGGGATTACATGCAAAAAGTAATGGATTAAGTGAAAATAGGGAAATAATAACGTAAAAAGGGTTGTTTATGACATTATTTGCGATTCTACGTGTTTAAATAATCAAAGGAGATGGTACAGTGAAGGTCAAAAGGAAAAAAAAAGTGAAGAAAAAAATTGTTGGAGACACCCGGACTCGAACCACGGATCTCGAGGTTGAAAGTCAAGTGCGTTACCGATATACCAAAACATCTCCCATAGCGATTACACGTAAACGGGAAATGGAATTCTGAAATCCTACTTTGCAAGTGAAATATAAGCATGATCCCGGCATCTAATCGAAAAATAAAGGGCACACTTGTGATAGCTCGTTTTCTCAACTACAACATATCCGAAGCTCAGCGAAAACGAAGCTAAAACAACGGAGATTTTGCTCGTGAAACACAGGAGTGTAGAATCCAGTTTTGAGAAAAAGTCATGTCCCATAGAGAATACACGCAAAATGTGAAAAATTGACATGCCTCCTTTAATCGCAAAAATACACCATGATACTTTTGTCAAAAATAAAAATTGTGAATACTCCATTTGTAGAAAATTATCTCACCTAAAACATATCAAAATTTGAAAGAAAATTAATCGATATCAACAGAGATACAATCAATTTTCAAAAAATATGCTGACGTCATAATATGCAAATTGAAATTTTGAGTTTGGAGGCCATTATGATGATGTCATGAGTTACTTGAGGATCAAATGAGACATGAAATCATATCTCCGACTCATAATCTATCGAAATATGAAAACATATTGGGATTTCCTATCTATTCTAAAGAGTTACAATTAATTTTATATAGGCATGTTTTTGCCCATGTATTGTGGATAAAGATAACGCAAATCCGCGCGTGCTGTCAACTTTGACGGACGCTCATTGTGTTAATAAAAGGTGAACAAATTATCAAAATGCTTGGAAAAATGTACCAAATATGATGACAGAAAAAAATCGGCGATTCTATGTTGCAAAATGCCAGTACGCGCGAAAACGCGCGCGCATGCACGTGCGCGTAATTTTTTTATCAAATGCTCCATATGGCCTGAAACGTATGTAAAAAAATTTTGGGATGATTTGGAGCATTTTAAAAAATTTCGCGCGCGTAAACGCGCGGACAAAAGCGTACGCGCATTTTTGCGCGCATTTTTTGACCTGAAATTGATTGGACAGATATTGACCTTGATCATGATAAATATGAATGAGAAATGGATTTCCGTTTTGAAGATATGATCATAAGTTAATTTTCACAAAATGGCGCCTGGATGACGACACGATAATTTTGAGTCTTTGAAAAGTCACGCAGTTCTAAGTTAGATTAAGATCTATCATCATTGAAAGTTTCATGACAATGGCTTTATTCAATCTTGAGATATCCTGCGAACAAATTCGAGGAAGAATAATAATAAATAATAATAATAAATAAATAACAATCTTGACGAAATCAAAAGGTGATACGTAGACTTCGTTACGTATCACCTAATAAAAATCTTGACGAAATCAATAGGTGATACGTTGACTTCGTTACGTATCACCTAATGATTCCTTCAAAATTTGCAATTTCAACATTCGATCGAAAATTTCAACATGATCCCAACATCTGATTAAAAAACAAAGTACATCGTTTTTATAGCCCATGGTCTCAGCTATAACATACCCAAATTTGGGAGAGAATAGAGCACAAATTAGCGAGATAGTGCAGAAAGATTGAAGTGATGTAGATTCATAATGTGAACGAAATTCACCCTCCATAGACATAACACGCAAATGACGAAAATTCTGACATGTGGCCTTTAATTGAATTTTTTACTATGATGACATCATTTAAATGAAAATTAGTGTAGACTGATCTCGAAGACGATTGCCTCGGCTACAACATATTAAAATCTAGAAGAGAATCGATGAATATTAAGAGAAATACACTAAATTTTCCATAAACATAATGACGTCATAATATGCATTTTTGTATTTTTGACTTCCAAGGCCATTATGATGACGTTAAGATGTACTTAATGGCCAAATGAGATATGAAATCATACCTTCGACTCATACTCTATCTAAATATGAAAAAAAATTGGCAGTCCTTATTCATATCAATGGACTTTTTATGGGCATGTTTTTGCCCGTATATGTTATGTATTACAAAAATCGCGCGTGCGGACGGTTATCTTGAACGGACGCTCATTCCGTTATTAATAATGATAAAGAGATAAACTTGGTATCAAATTGTTCGGAAAATTATGAGGAATATCCTGTCAAAAGTTTTTGCGGAGGAATTATTTTTCGTTCGGCCGTGACGAACGAAAACGCGCAAAAATGCGTGTTTTGCGCGATTTTTTATGAATGCTTATAATGGCCTAAAACGTATGCAAAAAAAATTTAAGACGATTTTGAGCAATTTTAAATTTTACGCGCGCATTAACGCGCGCACCTACGCGTACGCGCATTTTGGCGCGCATTTATTGATCGGAAATTGACCCGACAAATATTGACCTTGATCATGACAAATATGAATGAGAAATGACTTTCTGTTATGAAGATATGATCATAAGTTGATTTTCACAAAATGGCGCCTGGATGACGTCACGATAATTTTGAGTCTTTGAAAAGTCACACAGTTCTAAGTTAGACTAAGATCTATTATCATTGAAAGTTTTATGACAATGGCTTTATTCAGTCTTGAGATATCCTGCGAACAAATTCATGGCAGAATAATAATAATAACTAGACTTTAAATCGTCACTTAGACGAATTAGGTGATACGTATGATAATGGTTTACATAACGAATAATGCATTACACGATATATTGTTTTGTAAAATGCTTCTCCCATTTATATGCTTCTCCCATTATGATCTATTCATATGTCAAGATTAAATTGTGTTTCCTTGATCATCATGGATCTAGGGAAGATAGATTGAAACAATATATGACCTTTGACCCTGTGCAGTAACCAGTTACACATTTGACTCTTATTTACATCATGAAGAACACCTTTTGACGATTTTATCTTATTCAAAGAAATGAAAATGTAATTGATAAATGATTATCATCATTATGATAATGATGATCATGATGATCATGACATCTTATTGAAAAAATGAGGGTTGATTTAGATAGCATATAGTCTCAGCTACAACATACTCAAAAATCAACAAAATCCAAGCAGAAATAACGGCGATATTGCTCGCAAAAGACAGGAATGTAGACTCCAGATTTGAGAAAAATTAATCTCCCATAGGGTTTACACGCAAAAAGTAATGGATTAAGTGAAAATAGGGTAATAATAAAGTAAAAAGGGTTATTTATGACATTATTTGCGATTCTACGTGTTTAAATAATCAAAGGAGATGGTACAGTGAAGGTCAAAAGGAAAAAAAAGTGAAGCAAAAAATTGTTGGAGACACCCGGACTCGAACCAGGGATCTCGAGGTTGGAAGTCAAGTGCGTTACCGATATACCAAAACATCTCCCATAGCGATTACACGTAAACGGGAAATGGAATTCTGAAATCCTACTTTGCAAGTGAAATATGAGCATGATCCCGGCATCTAATCGAAAAATAAAGGGCACACTTGTGATAGCTCATTGTCTCAGCTACAACATATTCGAAGCTCAGCGAAAATGAAGCTAAAACAACGGAGATTTTGCTCGCGAAAGACAGGAGTGTAGAATCCAGTTTTGAGAAAAAGTCATGTCCCATAGAGAATACACGCAAAATGTGAAAAATTGACATGCCTCCTTTAATCGCAAAAATACACCATGATACTTTTGTCAAAAATAAAAATTGTGAATACTGCATTTGTAGAAAATTGTCTCAGCTAGAACATATTAAAATTTGAAATAAAATTGATCGATATTTACAGAGATACAATCAATTTTCCAAAAATATGCTGACGTCATAATATGCAAATTGAAATTTTGAGTTTGGAGGCCATTATGATGACGTCATAAGTTAATTGAGGATCAAATGAGACATGAAATCATATCTCCGACTCATAATCTATCCAAATATGAAAAAATATTAGGAGTTTTTATCTATTATAAAGAGTTACAATTAATTTTATATAGGCATGTTTTTGCCAATGTATTGTGGATAAAGATAACGCAAATCCGCGCGTGCTGTCAACTTTGACGGACGCTCATTGCGTTAATAAAAGGTGAACAAATTATCAAAATGCTTGGAAAAATGTACCAAATATGATGACAGAAAAAAATCGGCGATTCTATGTTGCAAAATGCCAGTACGCGCGAAAACGCGCGCGCATGGGCGTGTGCGTAATTTTTTTATCAAATGCTCCATATGGCCTGAAACGTATGTAAAAGAAATTTGGGATGATTTGGAGCATTTTAAAAAAATTCGCGCGCGTAAACGCGCGGACAAAAGCGTACGCGCATTTTTGCGCGCATTTTTTGACCTGAAAATTGACCAAACGGATATTGATCATATTCATGATAAATATGAATTAAAAATTACTATCCGTTATGAAGATATGATCATTAGTTGATTTTCACAAAATGGCGCCTGGATGACGTCACGATAATTTTGAGTCTTTGAAAAGTCACGCAGTTCTAAGTTAGACTAAGATCTATCATCGTTGAAAGTTTCATGACAATGGCTTAATTCGGTCTTGAGATATCCTGCGAACAAAATCGAGGAAGAATAATAATAAATAATAATAATAATAATAATAATAAATACAAATCTTGACGAAATCAAAAGGTGATACGTAGACTTCGTTACGTATCACCTAATAAAAATCTTGACGAAATCAATAGGTGATACGTTGACTTCGTTACGTATCACCTAATGATTCCTTCAAAATTTGCAATTTCAACATTCGATCGAAAATTTCAACATGATCCCAACATCTGATTAAAAAACAAAGTACATCGTTTTTATAGCCCATGGTCTCAGCTATAACATACCCAAATTTGGGAGAGAATAGAGCACAAATTAGCGAGATAGTGCAGAAAGATTGAAGTGATGTAGATTCATAATGTGAACGAAATTCACCCTCCATAGACATAACACGCAAATGACGAAAATTCTGACATGTGGCCTTTAATTGAATTTTTTACTATGATGACATCATTTAAATGAAAATTAGTGTAGACTGATCTCGAAGACGATTGCCTCGGCTACAACATATTAAAATCTAGAAGAGAATCGATGAATATTAAGAGAAATACACTAAATTTTCCATAAACATAATGACGTCATAATATGCATTTTTGTATTTTTGACTTCCAAGGCCATTATGATGACGTTAAGATGTACTTAATGGCCAAATGAGATATGAAATCATACCTTCGACTCATACTCTATCTAAATATGAAAAAAAATTGGCAGTCCTTATTCATATCAATGGACTTTTTATGGGCATGTTTTTGCCCGTATATGTTATGTATTACAAAAATCGCGCGTGCGGACGGTTATCTTGAACGGACGCTCATTCCGTTATTAATAATGATAAAGAGATAAACTTGGTATCAAATTGTTCGGAAAATTATGAGGAATATCCTGTCAAAAGTTTTTGCTGAGGAATTATTTTTCGTTCGGCCGTGACGAACGAAAACGCGCAAAAATGCGTGTTTTGCGCGATTTTTTATGAATGCTTATAATGGCCTAAAACGTATGCAAAAAAAATTTAAGACGATTTTGAGCAATTTTAAATTTTACGCGCGCATTAACGCGCGCACCTACGCGTACGCGCATTTTGGCGCGCATTTATTGATCGGAAATTGACCCGACAAATATTGACCTTGATCATGACAAATATGAATGAGAAATGACTTTCTGTTATGAAGATATGATCATAAGTTGATTTTCACAAAATGGCGCCTGGATGACGTCACGATAATTTTGAGTCTTTGAAAAGTCACACAGTTCTAAGTTAGACTAAGATCTATTATCATTGAAAGTTTTATGACAATGGCTTTATTCAGTCTTGAGATATCCTGCGAACAAATTCATGGCAGAATAATAATAATAATAAAAATCTTGACGAAATCAATAGGTGATACGTTGACTTCGTTACGTATCACCTAATAATAAATAATAAAGAAAAATCTTGACGAAATCAAAAGGTGATACGTATATTTCATACGTATCACCTAACTAGACTTTAAATCGTCACTTAGACGAATTAGGTGATACGTTTGATATTGGTTTACATAACGAATAATGCATTACACGATATATAATTTTATAAAATGCTTCTCCCATTTATATGCTTCTCCCATTATGATCTATCCATATGTTAGGATTAAATTGTGTCCCCATGATCATTATTGATCTAGGGAAGATGGATTGAGACAATATATGACCATTGACTATGTGCAGTAACCAGTTACACCTTTGACTCTAATTTACATCATGAAGAACGCATTTTGACGATTTTATCTAATTCAAAGAAATGAAAATGTGATTGATAAATAAGAGCTTATGCCTGAATAATTAAAAGTGAATAGTGTATGACGTCACGATGTCCCGGCGTAAATGAAAAGTCAAAATAAATGTGGGAATACATTTATAGGGATCATTTTGAGTTGTCGACGTGAGATTTGCTAGTTGCTTGAAAATAAAATCTTTAAATATCGGATGGGTATATACTGTCACTGTATAAGGAATGTGGATTAGTGGGATATTGATCTGTCAGTCTTTCTCAAAGGCTTATTAATTAGAGGAATAACAAAAATTGAATGTATTGCGCTCAAGAAATTACATACAGCATTGCCAGTAAATTTCACGAGATCAATGTTAAAATCTCCCTTTATATAAACCTGTTTATGTTCAGTATAAGTTTTCTGTAAAACAATTTCAAAGACAGGGATGAAATCATTGATATTTGATTGAGGTTTCCTATATATGACAACTACTATAATATTCTTATGTCTCGGCAAGTTGCTTTCAATAAACAGTGATTTATAATTGTATGATGGGTATAATATTAATATATAATTGTGTATTTCATATTCAACATTGTCAGCGACCAATAGACCAACACCGTCCACCATTTCCTACTTGACGATTAGAATGTATAAATGAATAACCAGACACATTGAATAATAGTGGCGTACTGTCATTAATCCAAGTTTCAGAGAAATGTATCCATTAAGTACAGATGAAATTGGATAAAGCATTAAAATTTATGTCTAAACTACGGGAATTAAAATGTAAAATACAAAAACGATAGTCAATGTTACTGAATTCAGTCGTAAAATCCTCATCAATATGATATTTACAGTTCAGAAACATACTGAAATGAAACTCATCTTCTTTTTCGAGTAAATAGTTTAAATCATTGATATCAGTATAAGTATCTGTAGTATTACTACCAAATATTGAATGAAGTTCGTCATTATTCAAGTCTTGAATAGGAAATGAAGAATGAGTACAGAGTGGGTTATTTATGTAGACAAATGCTTATGTTCCCTATAACGCTCATTTTATGTATTTTATTACCAGAGAAAAAAAGAAATCAGTCAGTCACTCAAAAGTGTCTGACAGTAAGGTCTGGAAAGTAAAAGTGTTTCCTAACATAATTTGAATACAAGGACACTGCTAACGTTTAAGTTTCACAAATAGGACATACGTGACATAATTAATCATTTCAACATTTAGACATAACACGCAAATGAAGAGAATTCTGACATGTGGCCTTGAATTGAATTTTGTACTATGATGACGTCATTAAAATGAAAATTAGTGTGTATTGATCTTGTAGACACTTGCGTCGACTACAACATGTTGAAATTTAGAAGAAAATCGATGAATATTGAGAGAAATACACAAATTTTTCCATAAATATAATGACGTCATACTATGCATTTTTGTATTTTGACTTCCAAGGCCATTATGATGACGTCAAGATCGACTTAATGTCCAAATGAGATATGAAATCATATCTCTGACTCATACTTTATCTAAATATGGAAACAAATTTGGCAGTCCTTATCATCTCAATGGACTTTTTATGGGCATGTTTTTGCCCATATATGCTATGTAATACAAAAATCGCGCGTACGGACGGCTATCTTGAACGGACGCTCATTCCGGTATTAATAGTGTTAAAGAGCTAAACATGGTATCAAAATGTTTGGAAAAATATGAGGAATATTCTGTCAAAAGTTTTTGCTGGGAGATTATTTTTCGTTCGGCCGTGAGGAACGAAAACGTGCAAAAATGCGTGTTTTGCGTGATTTTTTATGAAATGCTTACAATAGCCTGAAACGTATGCAAAAAAAAATTAAGACGATTTAAAGCAATTACAAATTTTACGCGCGCATTTACGCGCGCACGTAAGCGTACGCGCATTTTTGCGCGCATTTATTGATCGGAAATTGACCGGACCAATATTGACCTTGATAGTGATAAATATGAATGAGAAATTGCTTTCTGTTATGAAGTTATAGTCATGAGTTGATTTTCACAAAATGGCGCCTAGATGACGTCATAATGACCTTGAGTCACTGAAAAGTCACGCAGTTCTAAGTTAGACCGGGATCCATCATCATAGCAAGTTTCATGACAATGGGTTTATCCGTTCTTGAGATTTCTTGCGAACAAAATCGAGGAAGAATAATAATAATTTTTTGTGAATAATACAAATCTTGACGAAATCAATAGTTGATACGTATACTTCGTACGTATCACCTAATAATTTCTTCAAAATTTGCAATTTCAACTTTCGATTGAAAATTCCGACATGATGCCAACATCCGATTAAAAAACAAAGTACACCGATTTTATAGCCCATGGTCTCAGCTATGACATATCCAAATATGGGAGAAAACAGAGCACAAATAAGATAGATAGTGCTCAAAGATGAATGTCATGTAGATTCATGATGTGAACAAAAATCACCTTCCATAGACATAACACGCAAATGAAGAGAATTCTGACATGTGGCCTTGAATTGAATTTTGTACTATGATGACGTCATTAAAATGAAAATTAGTGTGTATTGATCTTGTAGACACTTGCGTCGACTACAACATGTTGAAATTTAGAAGAAAATCGATGAATATTGAGAGAAATACACAAATTTTTCCATAAATATAATGACGTCATACTATGCATTTTTGTATTTTGACTTCCAAGGCCATTATGATGACGTCAAGATCGACTTAATGTCCAAATGAGATATGAAATCATATCTCTGACTCATACTTTATCTAAATATGGAAACAAATTTGGCAGTCCTTATTCATCTCAATGGACTTTTTATGGGCATGTTTTTGCCCATATATGCTATGTAATACAAAAATCGCGCGTACGGACGGCTATCTTGAACGGACGCTCATTCCGCTATTAATAGTGTTAAAGAGCTAAACATGGTATTAAAATGTTTGGAAAAATATGAGGAATATTCTGTCAAAAGTTTTTGCTGGGGGATTATTTTTCGTTCGGCCGTGACGAACGAAAACGTGCAAAAATGCGTGTTTTGCGTGATTTTTTATGAAATGCTTACAATAGCCTGAAACGTATGCAAATTTTTTTTAAGACGATTTAAAGCAATTTAAAATTTTACGCGCGCATTTACGCGCGCACGTAAGCGTACCCGCATTTTTGCGCGCATTTATTGATCGGAAATTGACCGGACCAATATTGACCTTGATCGTGATAAATATGAATGAGAAATTGCTTGAGTCACTGAAAAGTCACGCAGTTCTAAGTTAGACCGAGATCCATCATCATAGCAAGTTTCATGACAATGGGTTTATCCGTTCTTGAGATTTCTTGCGAACAAAATCGAGGAAGAATAATAATAATTTTTTGTGAATAATAAAAATCTTGACGAAATCAATAGTTGATACGTATACTTCGTACGTATCACCTAATAATAATACAAATCTTGACGAAATCAAAAGGTGATACGTAGACTTCGTTACGTATCACCTAATAAGGGATAAAAATACAAGTGGGAAAGAAAAGAAGAAAAGGAAGAGAGCTAGAAGGAGGGGAAGAGATATCAGGGAAGGATTAGCATAGGGATAAAGCCGTCTTTGACCGTTGGTACTATAACTGTTATGTCATATATTTGTTTTCATTCACAGCAGAGATGACATTGGCACAACGGCAATTCGTCACGCGTTTCTTGTGGTTACCTCGATGTTGTCGAATTTCCTTTCGGTAAAGTTGATGTCCTTGATTGGTGTAATATGATCGTAACACACCTCTTTATCTTGCACTAAAGAAAGGCATTCTGGACCTTGTCGGATGTCTCAAGAATAAAGGAGCAGATGTAAAAAGGCATCAGGATATCATGGTACACCGTTACAAGGAGCAACGCAAGGGGGACATAATTATACAATACAATACAATAAAGTCATTTCTATAGCGCTCTTACGAACTAACTGTTGTTTCACAGAATCTATTGTTGATCATGGTCAAAGAGGAGAGTTTTGAGACATTTTCTGAAGACATCCAGCGAAGGTGATAATCGAATAAAACGTGGAAGCTCATTCCAGAGTCGAGGAGCACATGCATGGAAAGCATTGTCGCCAGCTTTGGTGTATGTTCGAGGAACGTGTAGCACGGTGCAAGTTGTGAAATACGCCATTTCTATTAGGTACAGACTTAATACATGTTGTGCTGATGATAATAACTATACACTTCTTCATAATACTTTACAGACTTGATAATGCTCAGTGTCTAGTAAATACAAGGGGAGATGTAAACAAAGTATCACACAATGGTTCTGCAACACTAGGTAAATCATATAGCAAAGATGATCATGTCTAAGGAAGCAGATCTTGGACGTACTGATGTTGTCCGTACTATCCTTCTAAATGCATCTTCCGTGGGTGATATTTATACTGTAAATTACATCATACGTAAAGGCGCGAACCCGAATTCGGTTAATGACGATGGTGATACACCCCTGTTCATTGCCTCAGAAGAGGGTCATCTTGATGTTGTTGAATGTCTAGTGAATGCAGGAGCAGATGTGAGGAAAGCAGAACAGAATGGTTTAACATCTCTCGATGCAGCGTCACATTCAGGTCATGTAGACATTGTGAAATATCTAATTTCTAAAGGAGCGAACCCAAATTCAGTTGAAAGCGAAGGTTGTACACCTCTCTCCTTAGCTTCAGAACGGGGTTATTTCGATGTTGTTGAATGTCTAGTGAACGCAGGAGCTGATGTTAATAAAGCAACAAAAAATGGCCCGACATCTCTCGCTACGGCGTCGTATAATGATCATGTAGACATTGTAAAATATCTAATTTCTAAAGGAGCGAACCCAAATTTAGTTGATAACAATGGCTATACACCCCTGAACATTGCCTCACAAGAGGGTCATCTCGATGTTATCAAATGTTTAGTGAATTCAGGAGCTGATGTGAAGAAAGCAGGAAAGGATGGCGGGACCCCGCTCCATATGGCGTTAATTAGAGGTCATGTAGACATTATAAGATATCTAATTTCTCAAGGAGCGAACCCGAATTCGGTTAATAATGAAGGTTATACACCCTTGAACATTGCCTCACAAAAGGGTCATTTCGATGTTCTTAAATGTTTAGTGAATGCAGGAGCTGATGTGAAGAAAGCAGCAAAGAATGGCGCGACATCTCTCGCTGTGGCTTCATATAATGGTTATGTAGACATTGTAAAATATCTAATTTCTAAAGGAGCGAACCCAAATTTAGTTGATAACAATGGTAATACACCCCTGCACGTTGCCTCACAAGAGGGTCATCTCGATGTTATCAACTGTTTAGTGAATTCAGGAGCTGATGTGAAGAAAGCGGGAAAGAATGGCGTGACCCCGCTCGATAAGGCGTTAAATAGAGGTCATGTAGACATTATAAGATATCTACTTTCTCAAGGAGCGAACCCGAATTCGGTTAATAATGAAGGTTATACACCCCTGAACATTGCCTCACAAAAGAGTCATCTCGATGTTCTTAAATGTTTAGTGAATGCAGGAGCTGATGTGAATAAGGCAACAACGAATGGCGTGACATCTCTCGATGCGGCGTCGTATAAAGGTCGTGTCGACATTGTAAACTATCTAATTTCTCAAGGAGCGAACCCAAATTCCGTTGATAACAATGGCTATACACCCTTGCACGTTGCCTCACAAGAGGGTCATCTCGACGTTATCAAATGTTTAGTGAATTCAGGAGCTGATGTGAAGAAAGCGGGAAAGAATGGCGTGACCCCGCTCAATAAGGCGTTAATTAGAGGTCATGTAGACATTATAAGATATCTAATTTCTCAAGGAGCGAACCCAAATTCAGTTGATAACAATGGTTATACACCCCTGTACGTTGCCTCACAAGAGGGTCATCTTGACGTTATTGAATGTCTAGTGAATTCAGGAGCTGATGTGAACAAAGCCGGAGAGAATGGCGTGACCCCGCTCCATGTGGCGTTAGATAGAGGTCATGTAGACATCATTACATATCTTATTTCTCAAGGAGTGAACGCAAATTCAGTTAATAATGATGGCTATACACCCCTGCGCATTGCCTCACAAGATGGTCATCTCGATGTTGTGAAATGTCTAGTAAATGCAGGAGCTGATGTGCAGAAAACAGCAAAGAATGGTGTGACCTCTCTCCATTCGGCCTCATATAATGGTCATGTAGACATTGTAAAATATCTAATTTCTCAAGGAGCAAATCCAAGTTCGGTTGATAACAATGGCTATACACCCCTGCACATTGCCTCACAAGAGCGTCATCTCGATGTTATTAAATGTCTAGTGAATGCAGGAGCTGATGTGAAGAAAGCAGCAAAGAATGGCGTGACATCGCTCGATAAAGCGGTAATTAAAGGTCATGTAGACATTGTAAAATATCTAATTTCTCAAGGAGCAAATCCAAGTTCGGTTGATAACAATGGCGTTACACCCCTGAACATTGCCTCACAAGAGGGTCATCTCGATGCTGTTAAATGTTTAGTGAATGCAGGAGCTGATGTGGAGAAAGCAGCAAGGAATGGTGTGACCTCTCTCAATTCGGCCTCATATAATGGTCATGTAGACATTGTAAAATATCTAATTTCTCAAGGAGCAAATCCAAGTTCGGTTGATAACAATGGCTGTACACCCCTGTACACTGCCTCACTAGTGGGTCATCTCGATGCTGTTAAATGTTTAGTGAATGCAGGAGCTGATGTGGAGAAAGCAGCAAGGAATGGTGTGACCTCTCTCCATTCGGCCTCATATAATGGTCATGTAGACATTGTAAAATATCTAATTTCTCAAGGAGCAAATCCGAATTCGGTTGATAACAATGGTTTAACATCCCTGCACATTGCCTCACAAAAGGGTCATCTCGACGTTATTGAATCTCTAGTGAATGCAGGAGCTGATATGGAGAAAGCAACAACGAATGGTGTGACATCTCTCGGTGCGGCGTCAGAAAGAGGTCATTTAGACATTGTAAAATATCTAATTTCTCAAGGAGTAAATCCGAATTCGGTTGATAACACTGGCAATGCACCCCTGCACATTGCCTCACGAAAGGGTCATCTCGACGTTATTGAATCTCTAGTGAATACAGGAGCTGTTGTGAAGAAAGCAACAAAGACGGGTATGACCTCTCTCCATATGGCGTCATATTTAGGTCATGTAGACATTGTAAAATATCTAATTTCTCAAGGAGCGAATTCGAATTCAGTTGATAACATTGGTTATACACCCCTGCAAATTGCCTCACAAGAGGGTCATCTCGATGTTGTTAAATGTTTAGTGAATTCAGGAGCTGATGTGAAGAAGGCAGCAACGAATGGTGTGACACCTCTCTATTCGGCGTCATATTCAGGTCATGTAGACATTGTAAAATATCTAATTTCCGAAGGAGCAAACCTGGATTCGGTTATTAACGCTGGTATGACATCCCTATACATTGCCTCACAAAAGGGCCACCTTCATGTTGTTGAATGTCTAGTGAAAGCAGGAGCTGATGTGAAGAAAGCAGTAACGAATGGTGTGACATCTCTCGATGCGGCGTCATATTCAGGTCATGTAGACATTGTAAAATATCTATTTTCCCAAGGAGCAAATCCAAATTCGGTTGATAACAATGGCTATACACCCCTGTACACTGCCTCACTAGAGGGTCATCTCGATGTTGTTAAATGTCTAGTGAATGCAGGAGCTGATATGGAGAAAGCAACAACGAATGGTGTGACATCTCTCGGTGCGGCGTCAGAAAGAGGTCATTTAGACATTGTAAAATATCTAATTTCTCAAGGAGTAAATCCGAATTCGGTTGATAACACTGGCAATGCACCCCTGCACATTGCCTCACAAGAGGGTCATCTCGACGTTATTGAATCTCTAGTAAATTCAGGAGCTGATGTGAACAAACCAGCAATTGATGGTGATCTACCACTTCATGCTGCTTCTCGTGGGGGTAACCTTGACATTATGAAATATCTCATTACGAAAGGAGCAAATATCGAAGCACGTAATAATTTCGGCTGGACAGTTTTTCATTTCGCAGCAGATAATGGTCATTTGGAATCTGTTGGATATTTCTTGAGAAACAACCCGTGCAGTACATTGGGATATAGTCACAGCGCTCTTGGAGTTGGATTTCAGGTATTGTGCTCAATTCCAACTGCTTTTACTTTACAGTCGGGTCGCGCAGCGCGGTGCTCTGGCCGAGATTTTGAACGCCAATTTGTTATATGGTATATTCACGTGTGCTGGGTCAGAGGGAAAATTAAAAAACAAAGTCCCTCAGGATGAGTTACCCGCTATCAGGATTTTAGATACTCGAGTAAGAATTTAAAGGATAAAATCTAAAAGTTGCGAAAAAGCTGAATTTTCCTTAATTTAACCTCTTCCACACAATTGTATAAAGTTACAATTGAGTCCATGAGTTACTGTTTAAATAGGCATGCTAATATGGACTTTTAGATTCGCACGAAGACAATGGGGATTGCTACGATCGACGTCCTTTTAATGCACTGCCTTGAATGGACGTCACACGTATCAGTCCACGCAAATCTAAAAGTCCCTATTGAGACATAACTGTAGCCGCGGGCAACTACCCCCAGGACCTACCTGGGAGGTAATTGTCCCAGGAATTATTGCCCTGGGTGTAATTGCCCTGTGTGTAGTTGTTCTTGAGGGTAATTCCCAGAGGATCATTGTCCAGGGGGTAGTTTTCAGTCTTATACAAGTCTCAATAACAAGCATGCGGTCGATTTTTATTGTTGATGTTAAAAGATTGGGAAGAGTGGAAAGAAGAATTATGAAAAAATCATGTGGTAAATATGGTGTTGGTGTTATATAATTAGCCTTTATCCGAAAATATGGAGTACATGAAAACAATGAATATGTTTCTTGAATAGGGTAGGGGGAGTTTAAATAAATGATTGTTTAACTTTTCGCATGTTTTAGACTTCAATCATTCATTGTTATAGTTAACATTTTAACTTTAGTATCTGAAAGCTTGAAATCGGGAAAATAATTCAGAGAGGGGCGCGTTTTTACCTTTTGCATCGATATAAACAATTGAAGACACCATGCAAAACTTGGTAGATAAATTCGGCCAGTTCGTCAAACCGCGTCGCGACTCGACCATTTTATAGTAAAGTCCATTCAAACATCAATATGTACAAAAAGTGAATAGGATCTCACAAGTGAGGTATCACTTTACTCAGCACAGAGCTTCTTAAATCTCATGTCTCCGAAATAACATTGATTTCTAGGAGGGCTGAAAATATGGGTAAAAATAAATATCTTCATCGAATTCTTATGATAAAATTTTAATTTTAATTGTAGAATAAATAAATTTTAAAAAAAGTCAAAGATATTATTCTATGAACGATATGTTCATACAAGAAAGTATGTGTTACATTTTCTCCCTGAGTATCTCCTATGTAGGGTAAACTGTAGTCATTGACGAAATTAGGACTACATGTATCTTATGGTGGGCCGACTTAAAACTATAGGTAGTGTTCCGATATCATTTATCTTACAGACCTTAAAAGGAGTCACGCCACTTATGGCTGCCGCAAGGGGCGGACATCTGGACTGTGTACGTCTGCTGCTCGAAAACAATGCAGACATTGAGACAGAAGATGCAGAAGGATGGACATCCGTCCATTATGCTGCAGCAAGGTGAACTGTTTATACAACATGTTTCATACCTTAATAGTACTTATCATTTTCTTCATGACTATATCACAAAATATGATTCCACTGTATTGTTGATTAATTCAACAAAAATAATATACCTTTTTTTTTCTTTAAATGGTTTTATATCATTTAATTTTTTTAGATCCCATTTTTATCGGCAGGTTTATTAGCAGTTGCATAGGACAATTGTATTTGAAAATGAATGAGACACAACCAAATTTTCACTACAATTATAATGTCGCCTTTTATTTAAAAAAAAGGTATATAGTTCAATTTTTTTTAATTTATTTTTTTATTTTTTTGGGGGGAGACATGATGCGAAAGTAATTATGATGAGTAGATCTCAATGAAAACAGAATTCCCTTTGTTATCTTAGAATCATGCTTTTAACAAAGTAAATACAAAAATATACATAAATGTGTGTTTTGCTATATTGTTTTAATAAAGTGGGAATGAAACAATGAAGAATCTACTGGATCAGAAAGCAATTATGAGTACGAGACTTTCTAGAAGAGGCCAGTCACCAATATATATTGCACTAAGCTCTGGCAAAGCTGATACTGCACGGGTTCTTCTTGATAAGGTACATGTAGCTGTAACGTATTCAGCTAATTATGTTAATTACTATGACATATTACCATAGTAGGCCTACTACCATCACTCATACTATATATTCTCTTTCACTACCTCTACTATTCACAACTCATGAAGAATAATAATCCCCTTAGTTTTGCTGTAAGGCCTCCTGATAGCACTCGGAAATAGTGTTTTCCTCTTTTATGATGGTGTTAACAAGCCAATAATAAATGCTTATTACCTTATCACGGTAATGATGATGATCATTTGTTCGTACGAAGAATATCAAGGTGTACGTTATCTAAATAGGAAGAACCTTATTTAGCCAGCCGATGGTATCATCGTCAAGCTTTCGAAGTCCAGAAGCACCTTGAGGGGATTTGTAGATAGGACATACATCGATGACGTGATCCATAGTTTGAATCTCTCCACATGCACAGTTTGGCGATAGATCAGCTCCAATTTAACAGAGGAAATATTGTGTACGGCCTACACCGGTTCTGAGTTCGCTACTTGGTTTTGCACAGGGTCCTTCAAGTTGGTAGTACAAGTATTCCACTAGTCTGACCAGCGTTTTGCTATCCATATGGGTAAGGTGGAGGGAGGGGGCGAGTGGGAGGGGTGGATTCTCAAGCTGCAGCTCAGCAGTCTGCGTTGCAAAGTGGCTTCTAGGGCAAAGTTGCCCTTCAAAGGCAGAGGGGGCAGGAGCAAGGCAGTTATCTCCGTCATGCTTTTGGGCGAGCTTAGTGCACCGCACATCTCGTCTGAGTTGAGCCGGTCGTTGCAGTGAGTGTTCCGCTGATTAGTTTCATAGCATCATAGGGGACAACATCAACCTTGTGTACATGGGTGCTGTGGCTCCATGCAGGTGCGGCATACTCTGCAGAGGAGAATGCACGAGCTAGAGTGGAGGTGCGAAGGTTGGTGCAATCGGCTCCCCATCTGGTCCAAGCATGCTTTTTAAGGAGAGACACTCTGGCTTGGGTCTTTTGAGTTGTGGTTTGCATGCTCGTGGAAGGTAAGGATTCGATCAAGAGAGACATTTAGGTGTGGGGTCGAAGTTCAGCCTAGTCCCATTTAGTGAGATATTCAACTCTTCGGATACAGTCTTCGGTATGCTGAGATGCCATCTGTTGAAGAACTCAGCTAGCATTGCCAGATCCTTCTCCAGGGATGTTTCGATTGTCTCATAGGAGTGGTTGTCAAACCCCAGTTCGGTATCGTCTGCATAGGAATACGGCATGCATTCCCCCTTGAGCATACCAGAAATATAGATGTTGAAAAGTATCGGAGCGAGGACTTGTTTGATTTCAGTGCAGTTTTAACTTCATCCAAGGTGAAGACTTGAGAAGTTGAGACATTGGGGTTGACTCTGGAGTGGACTTGAGGAGTTTCTCTATCTCATAAATTACGAGAGTGGGTTTTGGCCTCAGTGGTTTTATCTTGCCACTTTCCATTGTTAACTAGGACTAAAGCGATGGAGTTTGCAGTATGGAGCACTGTTTCGACCAGTGAGCTTGTTGATGTCAGTCCAGGCCTTCCGACTAGAATATGTAAAGTTGATATCAGAGGCTTCTTCTACCCATCTAGCTTTTTTTTCTCCTAGTAATATCAGCAAGTCGTTCAGCAAGTCGTTACCTATAGCTTCTCTCTCTCTATATGGTATTGGAATTAGTGTAGGATTCATCCAGACGGTCGCACTCTTCGTCCCAGCATGGAATGCACGGGTGTCATAAATGATAATGATAGTGATGAGAGACAACAGTGCACTATCTACCAAGTATCATTATTTTTACGTCTTGTCTTCAATATTATTAAAAGGTTGTCACATCATTAAATAAATTAAATTATATATTGACAGAATCAAAATTCATATTTTAACTCCATCATTTATTTGTTTATTTGAGGTTTTTTTTTTCTCACAGGATGCAACATCTATACATCAGAGCGACAGTGCTGGTCTAACACCCATTCACCTTGCTACTGCAAGCGGGCTATCATCAATCATTGAGGAGTTGGTATCACTCGGTGCTGATGTAAATCCTCAGTCACACGATGGCCAGACGCCCTTACATTTTGCAATTAGACTATGCCGCTGTAAGAAAAGACAGGTTGAAGTGACGACAGCTTTGCAGCAGGTTCCGTATTTATTATTTTTGTTTAGTTTCTCCTTAGTTTTTTTTTCTTTACAGAGACCTTTTAGTCTTTCTAATGGGCACATATATGTGTTTGTGTGCGTGTGTGTGTGTGCGTATGAATTATCTACCCATTTAATTAACCGATTCGTTGAATATCTGACCACTCTGGATATGGGAAGGACAAGGAGAAACTTGGTTAGGAAAATTATATATATATATATATATATTCTTCGGTAAGTGTGCGAGTGTGTCTGTGTGGGTGTGTGTGCGCATGTGTGTGCTCTCACCTCAGCATTCTTGTGGGGTTTTATGTGCGCTTCACATACCCCTTGTGAGGCATTTTTACTTTGTGGGGTATTTTTTCAGGACCCCACAGAGTAAAGTCTTTCAAATGACTGTATATTCGGTGTCCTATGCCCTGCGGGGCATTAGAAGTGGTACCCCATAAATGACATTTTGTGAGCGTGTGCTAAAACTTGCACACTTTTTTATGGTAACATCGTAAGCACACCGCCGGGTTGTTATCGCCAGGTTGTACATACCCCACTAGTAGGGGACCACAAGGTATATCTGGAACGCACAGAAATACCCCACAATCAGGTGCCCCACAAAGGCCCTGATGTGAGAACGTGTGTGTGTATTTTTTATGTCTCCCGTTTTTAAATCTTTTTTTTTCTTACAAAGGCTTAGCATTAGAAACATGCTTAAAGTATCCTTTTGTTTATGATTACATTGTTTGCAATATTTTCATTGGCTCACAAGATAATGTATATGTGTGTGTCTCGTGCGTGTTCGTAGATGTGTGGGCGAAGCCATCGGATGACGATTGGACGAACATATGCTCATTTAAATGGACATGTAGATTTATTATTATTATTTATTCTTATCATTATTATTATTATCATTGTCATTATTATTATTATTACTACTATAACTATGATTGTTATTGCTATTATTGTTATTATTATGATTAATAGTAGGGTTATTAGATAAATAGAATAGTAATCCTAGTATAGTCTTTACTGTTTTTATCATCATCATTTTATGTTAGAAGTAGATAATGCCATGCTAACAAATTGCTGCAAGTATCATACAAATAAACTTATTATCTGTAATCGAGAATGTAGAAACCGAGTAGGAGTGTAATGAAAACACTTAGTTTGGACACTCTGTATTTGCTCGTAGATTTGTTTTACTACAATCTAGTTCCTGCAGCTAAGAAATCATAAGTCCTTTAACCTTTTCATGCATTAACGAAATAGATACAACAAGAGAGCGATGATGACTTATCCCCCGCGGAGGCTTTGATACAATTCCTTATAAATCAAGGATCCAAGGTCGACATCAAGGATAACGAAGGTTTTACCCCGATACAGTATGCCAGAGATGAGCGCGTTAGACAAATGGTATTACGGAGGTGAGAACATTATAAAGATAATATAACAAGGCTCCGTAAAATACGATTCTGCTTAACATTTATCCAAAATATATACATAATCTAAGAATCTGATACAATGTAAGAAATTTGACAACTTAATTTATGTACAAAATTCCTTCAATTATGGTATGCGGGCCCAGCCGATTTTTTCATATGATTTGTCTATTTCCTTATTTTGTTTGCTGCAAACTGCAGTCCTTAAAGACAATAATTCTTATCGCGTATCATGTGATGGCATTGAAGACCTTATAGTCAACACAATGTTGATACAACACTGTCATATAAAACAAGATATTCTATGTCGTAAAAAAATGATCCAAATTTGATAGACTCGTACTACCTATTTTTTCTTTTGTCCTTTTGGCAGGTTATCCGAAGATGATGTTCATGTATTCCGCGGTAGGTATTTCATTTGATTTTCAGTGACTTCACTTCACCCTAAGATGTCATAAAAATCCACTGTTTTCCCCTATTTGAGTAACTTGCACTTTTGTTCGTATCGTATGAAAAAATGTAGATCTACCGACTGCAAGATCTACTGAGATTAATCGCACCATTGGCTGTGAAGGAGGAATTTTACATTTAGACAGCTGTGACGTCACAATGTCGATTCCACCCAAGACTGTCCAGGCTGGCTCTTGCCACGATGTATCTATAGCTCTAGTTACTGATGATCCCCCACCTATCCGAGAGAGGGAGTTTCTTACAGGCCATGGCATTGGAATCACATTCCCTGCACAGTGGTGCTATTCCACATCGAAGCCTGTAACATTGACTATGCCTCATGCTGCAACCGTGGTGAATCCATTAGCTGTTCATACTGACATTATCTGGAAGCACACTGAATCAGCCTCAGGTTAGTTGTCAATAGGAGGATGCAACGGAATTACAAACACAACATAATATTTGCAGTGAGAGTGTTTGCGTTATCACCTGTTGTTCAAATGTGCCATAATTTTTAATATTATTTTTCATACATTCCTCACTCACCTATTAAAATATTTTTTTCATCAAAATAATGTACGGTTTCTATCATCAATTCTTCAATTTATTAATAGGTTAACCCATGCGAACGTTGTAAACGAAGCATTTAGTAACAAAATGAAGAAATTTTAAAGTCATCACATCATGGTCACACAAAACATGCAAACATATTTGTATTTGAATTATTTTCGTGTCAATATGCAACTGTTTACAGTTCACCGTGAACGGTTCCCTGATGATGGTTATACGCAATGTATCCTTAAGAAAAGGGAAATCAAGCTCGTCATAGATGCCCCGTCTGGAATTCAGGACAAGGTACAACTTTGGATACCGATACAGCTTCATGAGCATGCTCTTGGTAAACGAATGGTGTGCACCCCTTTCCTTCCCATTGACATGGCACAGGGGGAAGACATCGCACTTCGGATTTACATACATGAAGACATACCTTACATTGTTCAGGTAATTTTTATATATATATATATATATATAAATGCTGCGTATACGGAGAACTGTTTTCACGTTTATCATAAGGAAAATGTATTTTTACCTATCACAGAGTGCCAAGTCTATCATTTAATTGAAGTCTTTAAAAAAAATAACTTTATGAAATGATTACATTTAAATATTCAACTTTTCGAGACGGGTCGAATCACATTTGTTGGATGCTCTATATTCAAGCCTGTTATTTTTTTATAAATGATATAATGTCTGTAAAAGAAAATATAACTTTGTACACTTCCGATGAAAGCTCATGGTAAAGCTGCAAATGATTACATATATCTTGTCTAAACTTTTTTTTGGTAATCGGTATCTGAAAAAGCCTAACGTTTGACTTTATTGGTACAAATTTCTTATCCCTTAAAAAAGAAATGTAAAATAAATATTGTTTTTCTTGTTCACGTCCAATTTATTTCATGTGTGGCATTTATTAATAATTATAATTGAAATCAATTTGTTTATGGTAAAAGAAAACATATTCCGTATCCCTTCAACATTCTTCTGATTACATGCATGATGCATCATGAAAAAAATAATCTACAAAGCTAAAGAAAGACATTCTTTTTACATGTGAACAGTATTTCCGATTCATGCAATATTTTGGTTGAGAAACGGAGAAAGATACTATTTACTTTAGAACTGTTGAACAGATCTTCATTAAATGCAACGCACTGTTTATCAACTTTGGCAGATCGTAGAAAGTGAAGTGATCATCATTATTACTCTAATTTCAATCACTACATGTATAAGACCGGCTGTCACTGTTTTGTGTATGTTCTCAATATAAACAGAAAATTCAGGAAGAAGAGGAAAATCTGCTATACCATCAGGTACATCCTGGGAGATGTTTTGGTCTTGAACCTGAGTCAAGTGATCTAGAGCTGGAATGCAATGGGGAAAGAAGGGTAAGAATTATTCTTATTCTTGTTAGGTTTAAATTTCTATGCATTCTATTCAAAATAAGATGTGCTTGATACATGGCATGAGATGCAAAACGATTTTCTTCGTCAAATTATTTACGGTCTGCTAATAATAGTATAATGTAAGAAAAATTCCTATAGATAGGATATGTCTCTAATTTGGGCGTTGTTGGTGTGTGTAATATATTGGTATATATATATATAATGTAGTTAACAACTTTATTATTCATACTCTTACCCAATTTTTTATTGTTTTAAGTATAAACAAATGATTTGTTCCGATTAATGTTTCGTGTGAATGCGACATATTAAAGCTTGCAACCACATGTTTTCAACAAAGACCCAAAATAAAACAAGCACTCCTTTTATTCTTGAGTTACAAACAAAACACAACAAAAAACATCAAATTTACAAGAGGTATGCATAATTTAGTTACTATGTATAATTATATACATAATATATAAATATAACCCTATCGGGTATATTACTTGAAAACCATAAAAATCCTCACCCTAAACCTAACCCTTAACCCTAAACCCTTACCCTAAAACTTGTCTGTAGAAATATTGTCCTCCTAATGGCAATGTCTACTGCACGACTCACTTTTTCACTCCAAATGTCCGTCTAATGACGCCTTAACTCATAGCCTGCCATAAGGCTGCATGCACGCTATTGTTTTAGTGCTTTGTACACGCGAGCAAGCTACTGTTACTCTACTTCTTGCATGATTGCACGCATTCGTAATAACAGTTAATGTTCATGCCCATTTTACTGTGCCTAGTGTTTTGCACGCGCTATTGGTAGTACCATCGCGTTAATCCGATTATCTCGTTATAAATTTGGCACTGGGAGGATTGTGGCTTGGCACAATGGGGATTAGCCCTGTGGCAGGATAAGAGTTAAATCCGTTCACAGCGTTAACGTTGTCCCAATGCTGTTGGGATAAATAACAACTAAATATTGTAAATATCATATTTGATCAGATCATCTCTGCGAAAGATGTATTCAACCGGCAAAAGACGCTAGTTTCCATGCCTATCAAGACGGAAACCAATGCGAAAACTCAGATGATTAACATCTCGACCAACCAACCAAAAACCAGCATGGCGTTTGTGGTTATACGTACTGGTTTGTTAATCTTCTTATTCCCCTTCTCCTTCTCCTCCTCCTCATCTTTCTTCTTACGCTTCCTATTTATCTCCTTTTTTATTATCTACTTTTACTCTTACCTCATCTAGTTCCAATTATTCTCCCATCCTTCTGTCTCTTTCTTTCCAAAAGATATGAACTGAATCATATATCGTGTAAACATGTCGCAATTTTATCATTTTCATGCATATGTTTCATCATGTTAATATACTAAGATATCCCGAGTTCTGAATTTGACGGAAACCTATACTTCAGAGATTTCAAAGTAGGAAAAACGTGTAAATTGCACGATACCGGCAAGAATAGGTTCGTGTATGTTAATCTGTCATTGCTTTTTTTTAACGCAATTATCATCCCCGTAATTATGCAGTACGTGGAATCAAAATTACTCTCGTTCCAATAAGATAAGTGGGTTCACTAAACAATTTTATCATTTTTTCTCCAAGGATTCTCCACCGACATACTTTCAACCCTAGATGAGATGGTCCCTGGATCAAATGTTGAGCTCCGGTAAAATTACAGTTGTACACGATGTATTAATCCTTGGTACTATATTTATATTACCACTATGCTTTTTACTTTGCGTGATATGCTCTAAAACATTGTTATTATTATTATTATTATTATTATTATTATTATTATTATTATTAGAAGAAAGCTATCAGGCTCATTACAAATTCAAATTACAGAAGTCCAAGTAATCCTTTATTTGTGCAACTTCAGATGTTGCCTCTTGATGAATTAGTCTCCATGAATTGTTTGATATTCATGTACAAATCTCAATCTGCTCAAAATAATTCATTTTTAAAAGATGCGTTTATTGTTAATTCGACTGTCCATTCGTACAACACACGTCAGAGAAATCTTATCCATCAGCCGTTTGTGAGAACACAAACTGCTTCGAACTCTTTTGTAATTAATTGTATCAAAGAATGGAATAAGTTGCCACAAAACATCAGATCCAGTCCAACACTACCTATGTTTAAACATACATGTCGAGAATATCTTTTTGAGAGATTACAAAATATGTTAAAGTAAATCCTGGAAAGCCATGTGTGTATGTGTGTATGTGGGTGTGTCTGTGTGTGTGTGTGGGTGTGTATGTGTATGTGTGTTATCTTTTTTTCTGTTCCCATATTTACTCATTAGTTATCATTGTAAATATGTTTTTGTCATCGGTTATTCTAAATACTGTTATTTTGTTTTTGTTTATGTACCTTTTAAGGGGCCCCTTATCACAAGCTCTGCTTCTCCGGGGTCCCAAACCTATCATGTTTTTTATTTCTTTTGTGTCAATTGATTGTAAAATGTTGTGTTTGATTGGTTTGAATAAACTTGAACTTGAACTTGAACTTATTATTATTATTATTATTATTATTATTATTATTATTATTATTCAAATGTAACATGAACACAAAGGACAAATTATAATTTCGATTGAGTCAGGTTCAAAATATGAACTTCATTACACAAGATAAATTGATAATGTACCACTGGGTTTATAAAAGAGCTAGTGGAGAAAAATCTGAAAGATATGAAAGTCTGACTAAGATTGAATGAAATACTAACAGTTATGTCATCAAGGGGTACAACTTTTGCAATGGATCAAGAACCAACACTTAGTTAATTTAGAATGATTCATGCAGACTCAGCGGAAGTATTGTCATGCTTCCCGCAGGGATCTACCATAGGCCAGCTACTCTTCATCTTTATATCAAGTACATATTAAGTGGAATAACCCATCGAATACGGTGCTATTTGTATACGATTGCATCCTCTACCGGGCAATCAAGCAGGCCAATGACACAGAAATCCTCCATTCCGATCTGAATACGCTAGCTACCTGGGCAATTGAAATGATTAAGTGACAAATAAAATTCAAGTGCTCCAAATGTTCCTCGGATTTTAAGGAAGAGTTGAGCCTTCATCAACCGAACGGTACACAATGAACGTACTTTCAAGGAGGTTAACCAAAATCCTTCCTTCGGAGTTGACCAAAATGTATTGTTGTCGAAACAAGCAGACAAAGTAATGCAATGCTTGAGATGAAGACTATCTGGCCTCTCGCCAAGAATATTCAGACAGCTGCATTTTGTTTAAAGGCTTCATCTTGAACATGTTGAATACGCATGTAGCGTAGCATGTGGGATTCTTATTTAAGCGAGGGCATCAACATACCAGAGAGCGTTTAGAAGAAAGGGGCGAAACTGGTCACTGAAAAATAAATGCGGAATGAACATCCATGTATCACGCCTCAAGAGTAAACTGAATTGGCAACGACTTAAAAAACAACGACTTATGGATAGGCACTCAATCTTCTTTAAAGCCATTCATGACCAAATCGCAATACTCAAAACTGGTCTTCATTACACAACCTCAGAATATCCTGAAGGGACACCAGATTATCTTCTCCAACATGAGATCCAATTTAATGACCACCTTTCCCCCAAGAACCATTTGCGCCTCGAATTTACTGCCTCCTGAAGTGTAAATTTGCAAGTCAGAATAAAAACTGTCAGACCCTGGAATGCAATCAAAAGTGAAAATATGATCATTTATTTCTGGACCATGATCATATAATTTCAAAATGATGTGATTAAAATGTATGAAACACAGACTCTCGAATGCTAACGCTCTTATTAGTCAAGAATATCTGGCTTCTAGGATCATGACCAGAAACAGAACAGACTTAGAGTTAGATAACGGACGTAATATCTCTTTATTGAGATATGGCTGGGATACTTGGTACTGACATCATCTAACTTTACTAATCAGTGAAATAACGGCATTCTTTTTTGGCACTTGCTCTTCTCCCTGTACTTCCATTTATAGCAACGCCGAAGAGACTCCGAGTGAAGAATTCATCACAAAAGAGATTAACACTGATAAGTACTACCATCTTGGTCTAGCATTGGGTTTGTCCTACCAGACACTTGACAGCATCCAGTTCAGAAGCAGACAACATGAGGAGGCTGGGGTTTATACCCCAAATCAAAAGGCTGTTATCTTTATGATCCGCTATTGGAAATGCTTGCAACATTCCGTCTCCCTAGCAGACGATCATCTAAGAGAAGTGTGGAAATCCGTGAGCGATTCAGGAGATTCAGCCCCGGTTTTGAAACAACGACAAAGTGTGGGTAAGAACGCACTAAATATTGAAAAACATATAATCATTCTAAAACAGACCAGGGGATATAGGAATCGTGCAATCCAGTTTATTCTTCGAATTACATTGATCAATAAGGTCTTTATATTTTACCTTCTCTCTAAAGAAAAGCAACATGACACAAATGTGGAAGAAGTTTTCGAAGGAGAATTCCCTCGAGATGAACCAAGGACCACACCGACAGTAGGCCTACATGATTTGGAGGTGGAGGTAAGTGTTTCCAAGCGGTAGTTGTTTGTCATTTAATATTTACAGAGATTTAGCATGTATTTCCAAACCAGGATCCCGTTGCATGAAACTGACCAATGATGATACCGTTGCCATCAGAATTAACTACCATTTCAACATTACTGAACAGCCAATTAAATCAAGATTTCCATCACTAGAAGGCTTTAGCAACGGGTCCAACATTTGTTCCACTAATATTACTGTGCTTCACTCGTTACCAACGTGTATATCGCGCATCATAGCCCTGCTAAGCATGAAGACAATTTTTCGACGGTTACTGCATCTTAAAGCCTTAACCTTACAATAAAATGTTCTCTCGATTTAGCTAGGAGCCTTGATGATTCGTTGACATATATACAAAATACCATTCACTGACTTTAAAGAATAAAATATATGGAGCACTGTGACCTCTGAAACACTGAATTTCTTGTATAACCTTCTAATGTAGAAAATAAAACGAGATACAAACAATTTACTCAATAACGGTAATTTTTTTTTTTTAAACCGATAAAAAATGAAATGTCAATGAAAAATAATATTACTACATATATGTGATACAATATTAGTATGAGTCTAATACGGCTAAACAGCTCTTTAGAAAGCGAGTCCATGTGGCCGACTACAAAAACATGTCGGTTTCATGGAGCTCAGGCTTTTCTAAGGTTTTGTATTTTCGGTCTCACATGATGTTGGTTTAATATGAACTGATTAGGATAAGTCAAAGTAGATTTTTTAGATCTTAATTGATTTCCCAAAAGAAATTAAATCTTGCTCTTGAGTAAATCCCAAACGACAACGTTGGACGTAATAAGAAATGAGCTCTCAGTTACTGACGGTAATCTACTATTATCCTATTTCGCTTAAACTAACACGAAGATGTGGATCTGGGTATATACAATGTATAAATAGTGTATGAATTCGATGTTATAATAAGCAACATGTTTACTCTTTAAATTACTTCGACACACATAATCTGTCCAAAATAACATGGAAACTGTCTGTGTATATTTTACTGGGGGGACAGCAACAAGAGCGTCATTTACTGTACTATAAATCCTCATTTCAGCCCTTCGATAAAATCTTAAGGACTCTAGCTCTCCCGGGCTATTTAATACCCAAAGCGAGTTCAAATGGCAGACGTAGAACAAATATTTGATGGATAATCACTCTGATGTCACAGAAATTACAAACAACCTCCCCCTATCTCTCCTTTTCTCTCTCTCCATTTGTCTCCCTTTCCCTCACAAAAAAAAAATCGCTCTGACTTTTAGAAGACTTCAGCGAGACAATGTGAAGTGCTTTTGACGAATAAAACTGCCATGATTTTTCCCATAGAGATGTATATATCATTGTCTTTTGCATCAATTTGTATTTGTATTGCTGTCATCCAGTTGAATATGCCTTTTTGGCAACTGACGATGAATTTGTTTTCCCCTCCAAAGATTCCAAAAGCAAGGGGGCGCTGGGAAGAGAGGCTTCATCATAAGCGAACGAAAACTCCTAGTGTCAGAAGCGACTCCTTAAGCAGGTATAAAATGATTTTGAAACGCGTTTCGATAGGTATTATTAATTTCTAGTGTCTATCAGGTAGATAAGAACTAAAATGGTGTTATATCATTTTGCCGAAGGATAGTGTTTTTACCTCACATAATTAATAGATTAAACGCATTTTGAGAGGATATTATTACAGATCCAGGAGGAATCTGTAATCTTGATTTGGCGTTAATTGTGATAGTTGTGATAAACTACCTCTCTCTATGATACGATACTAAAAAAAAAAAAAATACGTTCAGACAAGACAAGAAGTCATGAGTAATTGTGATTGCAGGGTCTTAGGAAGGACAACATTGGGGCAGATGAGACTCCCATTGGGATACAAACGTTTTAATCATAATCAATTATATTATTATTATCAATTTTGCTGTTATTAGTAGTAGTATTCTTTGTGATGTTCTCATTTATATTTTCATCGTACAGTTTCAGCACTGTGCTAGATGAGGAGGAGGGTCGCTTTCCGCGACATTGTAAGTTGCCCTGTCTTGTACTAAATTTCTTGTAATTGTTGAATAACGGGTGCAATATACCCTATTTGTTTATTAATAAGTCATTTAAAGTTATTATTATAAAATGGATGTGATCCTGAATAGCATAATGTGAGCATGCTTATTTGGCTATTACAAGAAATAGCACTGGTCAAATGTTGTTTTTGAGTTAATTAGAAGGTTCTTAATCAATATATCATTATGTAAATATGTCTGTTTATAATAATGCTTATTCACGTAAAGTGACCGCCTCAATTTCTAGACACATACGTAACAGAGTTTAATTTATTTCAATTGAATCGATTTATTTTACACACGTTCAAACAGAAAAAGAAAAAAAAATCAATATACATGATATACATAATAACTTTTCAACAAAATAATGATGTAATAACAACTTGGAAGAAATAAATCAACAAAAACAAAAGCATAAATAGTGAAAAAAACATTTACCTACAAACAAATTAATGTCAATGTGGGGGGTAACAAAAAGTGATAAATTTATAACTTAACCCAATTCATTATTGGAAAAGAAGACAAAAAAAAGCAAATTTATAAATTATTATAACATTTAAATTGAGGTAAATCAATTACGGAGGTATTACACATTGTGTAGAAGGTACTTTATGAGTTTGGATTTGAATATATTCAGGGATCTATGATTTTTTATGTTTTTAAATAAATTATTCCAGAATACAAGTCCATTTTTAGATAGTGATTTTCCCCATATAATACAATAATTAGATATCCCTCTGGTATTATAATTATGAATGTCAGAATTTGTTATAAACAATGAGTGAAAGTTAAATTGTAATCATTTTGTATAATATATGTACATGAGAAATACTAGTAATTGAATTGAATTGAATTGAATTCGCATTTATTTCATTCTCGATTAAAAATTACATTGATACAAAAGATACAAAATTATTTATGAAACAATTTAGAAATGAAATGGGGAACTACATAAATAAAGCCCTAAGGCCTTGTACAAGCATAGTTCCCAAAGCATTTATAGCATAATGTAAAGCAAAGATTTAAAATTAAAAAAATGACACAAATGACACAAATATAAACATAAGATAAGTAACTGTACATATTTGACTTTTTTTTTTGAAGGAATTAATTGACTTGCAATCAGAAACATCTTTGGGGATGTAATTCCAAATCACAGGGAAATTATGACGTACTGATTTCATTACCTTATTTGTTTTTACTGGCCTTAAGTGAAAAGAATCCTTAAAACGGGTATTGTGATTTTGTGTCTGGTAATTAAGAGTGAACATCTGAAAAACATTAACAGGTAATTTATTTTGAAAGTAAAAAAAAACCAAGGAGCGCAATGGAGTAATAGTACAAATAAAAAATATTAAAGGAATTCTATTTTCTAAACAGTGGGGCAGAATGGGCACGATAATGACATCCAAGGCATATGCAAAGGGCTTTTTTTTGCAATTTAAATAATTTATCTAATTTAGTTCGACTACAATTACCCCAAACAGCAACACAATAATTTAAATATGAGAGCATGAATGAATTATAAAGTAGTAACAATGCTGAAGGTGAAAGCGAGTCTTTTAATCTGTATAATGTACCAATACATTTAGATACCTTTTGAGTGACTTTATTGACATGACTGTCCCATTGCATATTAAAATCAATAAAAACACCAAGAAAATTAATACTATTAACCTTATTTAATGGAACCTCATCTTTTTTATAAACAAATTATCAAGTGAATTAGTGGAATTTGAATGCCTATGGAAGAAAGTTACGTAATTTGTTTTACTAGGATTTATCAACAATCTATTTGATTTGAACCATTTTGTTACTTTGTCTAATTCAGTATTGATATTATTTTGTAAGTCATGAGTGTTAGGTTGGGTGTAAATTAAAGTAGTATCGTCAGCGTATATAATGTAATTCAATTTTTCAGAAGAATGTTTAAGATCATGAATGTAAATTAAAAACAGTAGAGGACCTAGGATAGAACCTTGTGATACGCCGTGTGTAATAAAAGAAAAATGTGAGAAACTGTTATTATAAACTACATATTGAGATTTATTAGAAAGATAACTTTCAAACCAAGATAGTGGTAAGCCCCTAATCCCATAGTGTTCTAATTGGGATAAAAGTATTCTATGATTAACAATATCAAAGGCTTTTGAAACAATGTCTGTCCTTACAGTATACATTATATTTTTTTCACAAATAGCGCAACACCACCACCACGCCCATATAACCGGGTAACATTCAACAAATTATAATCATCTAGATTGAAATTATTTAAGGTTGTCTCGTTTATCCAAGTCTCAGAAATTGCTATAAAAGAAAAGGAATGATTAATCATTGACATAAATTGAGAAATATGTTCAACATTCTTTGGTAAAAATCGGGCATTAAAATGGATAAGACTTAAAGATGAATCATATGAGAATTTTGCATTAAAATCTGAAGGTAGATAATATAAAGACTCAAAAGAATTATATATAAACAAGTCAGGATCGACATCTTCTAATGGGTCACACGTCAGTACCATGAGTACAACAGTAATACAATATTACAATATAAACAAATTAAAACAACAACAACAAACATTAAAAAAAAATATGTATATGCACACCTGTAAATGTATATGCGATAAGATGGACAGATTGAGATGATCGAGAGAAGTCAAGTATATCTCACTTTCCAACAAAGTTATAAAATATATACTTTTTTAATAGATAGTATTTATGGAAAGTTATGAGCTAGTAGAAGTTACGATGGATTACCATATTTAGAAAAAATGGTGAAAACTATGTATTCTTAAAGTGTTTTGGTCAAAACAACAACAATAATAGTAACAACTAGAACTATGACAATCTGAAAACAGAACAAGTACATCATCAAATATCAACAAAACTATGATATCTGTTAACAACACAAAACATGGAGCAGTATGCTATTATTGATGACACTGATAATATTTAAAACAAAATAAAGACGTAAACTGGTGAACATAAAAAAAAAAAAATTCAATTCACAACTATATTATCGAAAATAATATCGCTAGTGATATTCGTTTGTCTCGCAATGTGGTCAATAAGGAATCTAAAAGATCACGACGTTTCGTATGCTACTGCGATACTTCGTCAGGTGATAAAAACTATTGTAAGCAAGGGTCTTTTATACTTTACGGGAGGACCGTCGGAGCGGTCTATAATTCGATCGATAATTGGAACAATAACGCCCAATGCCTATTGGTCGACGAACACGGTGATCGACCAATCACCAAGGCCGCTGGTTCGGCCGCTGGTTCGGCTGATGCACCAGGCCTATTGGCCGACGCATACGGTACTGAACCAATCAACTATATTGTTTTTACTCTGCACTCTAATCAAGGTCACAGCATAAATTATATTCATGACATTACTTATAAATTGCATACAAGAGATAAACAAGCTGATATAATTCTACTTTTTTACTTGTCACCCATACACACGGGATAAAGTAAAAAGAGACACATTCGGGTATAGATCTATTTTGAAATTAATTATTTGATATAATAGATATCTACAGATAATGATTATATTTCAATATATAAACTTTTAAAGCACAAAAGATTGGTGTTTCACAAAAATACTAGAGATTTTGAGGAACATTTTTCATGGTGAGGCAGAGAAAGTACATACGTATCAAATCAAAGAAGAAGGTTAAGATCTTCCTTACATCTTATAATCTTCTTCTGGTTCTTCGCTGAGCTAGATCGCGGGATAACCAAAATACGGCCATCGGAAGACCATGCTGCATCTACCTTCAAATGGTGTCTAGCATCAGCCAGCAGATTACTATTGAAATCAGTTAGATCTTCCTGAATTCCAATTCCGGAATATAATCGTATAGTTCATATATTGGCAAAATATTGAATTAAAAAAAAAGAGGGGCAGTATGTGTTCTGAAATCAGAATGAGATATCATACTAATTAGTCTTCTCTGTTATTTCTTATCCAGGTTTCGGACAGGGCAATTATATTAGAAATATATTAAAATGACTGTTTAAAAGTTTAAATTCCAATCTTTCAAACTTCTACAATTTAGGTGGATAACAGAAAATGGTGGTAAGAAAATAAAGCAAACTTGTCGCTGAGCTCTTCAAGAGTTAAGTGACATTAGTCATTCATCATTTTGAAGAAAAAAATACAATATTGCAAGAAGAGTACGACTGTTTTCATATGAAGTAGGATACATATTCCATAACACAACCAGTTTTATTAAGATGAAACAACAATATGTTAGTTTAGTAGAAGATTAAAAGAAAGAGGTACAAACACATGCAAAAGCAAAAATATATATTTAAAAAATACATCTTAAAAGGACCCAAACAAAAATCTAACAACAATTAAAGTCCAGGTAAGTTAAATCACATACATGGATGACACATGCAAATACCAGGAACCATAAGTTAGGATAATTCAGGTTACGTGTTCAATGTATATCATAATTTGTAATTTGTAAAGAAAGAGTTATCTTCTCATCTAGATTTGGGCTTCAAGCCACTTTCATTCGAGATGAGTTTCGACAATTTATTCCGATTTGATGCTTCGATGAGTGCAATGACTTTACCGTCTGTCGCCCATGCCTGTTCTGCAGCTTTACATCAGTAAGTTGCTCTCGAAAGATCTAGTTTTATTTTGATAAGATCCTCCATAATGCTCATTCCGGTGTCTGTTTTTTGTTGCTCATGAGTGCTTGTCGAGACCTTCAGCTTTTTAACTTCACCAACATGAGGCTTGCATGATCTTTTTCCTGTTCAGAGGCTGATTGGTTTGCTTCTGTTGATGATTCTAGCTAAGTGTAAGTGTCTTTTCTTGAGCGGGTAGAGGTTTACCAACTCGAAGAGACCTGTCAATCTCCTTTCGAAACAGGGTTATACCTATATGCTTTGTCACAAACAGAGTTCATTGGTCTGTGTCCTCTCATTTCCTCTTTTTGACACGAAATATCCAAGGTATTTTGTCTGCTTTTCGATTGTTTACAATATGCTACCCTGATTACTTGTAATGAAAATTGGGAGAATCGAATCGGCTGAACTAATCACTTGATTTATGTTGACAATTTTTCCACCTTGTTTGTTATCATTTCCGAAATCAACTACTGGATAATCATATACAATGTCAACATGGTGATCAACTAAATCAACGGATCCTTTTTCTTCTTCAAATTATAAATGAATATCGTGTTAATAACAGAATCTTAGATTGCTATATAGAAGAAACGTCTTTTTTTTCTGTACCTGGATATTGCTTAAAATGTCCCTGCACTTTTGCTCTTTCATTGTAGATTTCAGAGTATTGACGAGCATCGTGAAGATGAAGGTATGCATTCCCTTTATTTCTTCTATTTTTTGTTTCGGCAAGTAAGAAATGGATCAGTAATTGAATCATGTTTACATGTTCGTTTCATACAATGTTAATGAAACGACGATAAAACAAATAATAATGTAATGTAAAACATTGTCTTCTACACAGTATTGTTTATTCCTATTGTAATATGTCTAATAATACTAGTAGTGTACCAACAATTATTTACAGTAGTAGAGCATTCCAAGCAAGCAGTTTTGGAATGGATGAAATCTGGAGAAGGAGTAAAGTACTCTACACAACCGACAGATGAGGAGGGACAGATAATAGAGTCCGTTCACCATATGTCTCCACCGAGCGCCCACCAGGATGAAATTCCAATTGAAAATCTTGAAAGCAGGGAAGATTTGAGTGACGGTACTGTCATGATTCGGCTTGAGAAGCATGGTATTGAAGTAAGAATTCCACCAAACGAAGCTTACAGAGCAAAGGATGTCATCGTCGAACCAATCCATGACATTCCACCTGAGTTGGTGCTGAAGGAAACGGAAGCCATCATTTCCGTCGGGTTGAGGATGTCGCCCTCCAATGCAACCTTTGACATTCCAGTGACCGTAACGATGCCCCATTGTGGTATATTCACAAAGCCAGAGGCTGCGAAAGTCGTCACTTATTATCGCAAGAGTGGTAAAGTCTTCTCTCCCTCTGTCCCATTTACATTGCTATTTATACACATTGAAATAAATCTAATCAAGGAAGTTAATTACACAGCTTTTAAACGTACATTTCAATTGTTCTTTTTACTCTTTAACACATGAAGTAATATTGCTTTGGTTTTGTCAAAAAAGTTTGAAATTCCTTAATGATTACTGATAAAAGGTTAATGTACATCGCCATCTTTAGTAATGTTAAGTATTATAATACGTCTTCGTGAACTTATACAGGTTTTGACATGCAAGTTTATGATTGTATGAAATGTATTGTGATAAAGGTGTCCGTTAAACATGTATTACCTATATTTATTACTTGCACGAATAGCTTCGGAAAGTTTTACGGCCATTCTTTCTACCAGCGGGAGCCCGCGATGTGTTGTAAGGCATCGCGACCTAGATATATACATGAACCACTTCTCCGAAATTTGGATAGTAGCTATCTTCAGAAGGACATTCATTGGAAAACGTGTTATTTGTACACCATATATTCCTGTATCAGCTCCGAAGAATGATGAACACGTGTTGTTTGTACACGTAAGAGATGAAAACATTGGGAAAGGAGAGGTTAGTGTTTTTGCCCGTCTTTCCTTCTTCTTGTTCTTCTCTTTTTCTGTTGATGGTCTTTATCGTCATCTTCCTTATTTGCATTTATAGTACCAATATAATATTCAGGTACGATCGTCAACATTCATCAAGTTTAAATGTAAACGGATTACATAGACGTGTCGTGATATAGTGGTCCATTCCCTTGACTCCCAATACTAGCGTTTGTCGATTCGAATCCCAGCCAGGTACTGATGTCTATTGGCAAGACATTAATCCATATTTTCCACGCTCCACCCAGGTGTAAATGGGTACCTAAAAATCATGAGGTAATACTAATTGCAGGGCCCGCATCAAGATAAGCATTAATACTAAATGTGCTTACCTTGGGTTAATAAGACCAAATTATCATCCTGATCTTTTGAATTCTAAACTTCGGTAAATCTTAGTTATATATTTGCATTTGTTTCTTGTTCCCTTTCCATCTTTCTTGTTTTCTTTCCTCTCGCTATCTCTTCCTCTAACTATATTGAGTGGAAATGCATTTGAACTTGAACCTGAACTATCGATTGCCTTTTCTTTACATTATTATTTTGTAGGTGCAGCCTGGATACATGGCTCCGATCACGGGAGAGCAGTTCTTAGTTAGGTGGCGTTCTGGAGCGTTAAAGATTACTTGCCCAGAGAGCACTATGAAAGACAAGGCCATGGTAACAATCAAACAATCAATTTCAATCAGCCTGCTCAAAGTGTTCTTATATTCAGTTGATGAGCTGGAAAAATTCATTCTCGCCATTCAGGCACACATTTACTTAATAACTTACGTTAAGTTATAGAATTGTATGATGCTTTTTGTGCAAAATTAATTGAGCATCTTGATTAACCACCATAATGTAACACATAATTTGGCAATTCGAGAATTGGGAAGTTTATGCTTGGTTATCTTCTGTTTTACTCTTTCATTTTATTAACCACTTAGCATTCCATTGTTCAAATCAGTTGGTTTACTTTTAACATAAAATACAGTGCACAAAATGTTAGTCAAATTTGGGTAATTTTTGTTTAAGAATGGAAAGTTCAATGTACTGGAGAAGATCTACAATATAGTTAATATATTCAATGGCTTTCGGACCGTTTTCATCCTGTACCCTTATTTTGGGGGAGGGATCTAAGAACAGTTCAAATTTACTTTCCGAGGTAGCTAGGATAGAGATAAAGAGAGTCAGCATGTGGGTCATTCAAATACTTCAAATACAATTGTAATCCATTAGGAAGACAGTATTTGTTTTTCTTTTGATAAGGATGAACCAATTCTGGGGAAAAAGTAATAAAAGGAATGACAAACTTAACGGTTCTGTAACGGTGTTCGCAATATGATCTGAAGACAGAATTATCTTTTTTGTTGTGAAGTAATAAATTGTTTGTCACGTGCCATTCATATTGTATTTATTGAGTAAAACTTTGTTATGTGAATATTGCGAATTTGCTGATGATGAATCTGTTAGTAAATTAAGATTTCTATTTTGTGGACTAAATTAATATTTTTTTTTGTCTTACTGGTTACGTAAAATCTGTACAGTTTACTTTTAAGCTTGGTATTTATAAATAGATACAACTATCTATGTATCTATGTATGTATACGTATATATAGATTTATATAAACACACACACAAATAAATATATATGTTATTATTTTGTAGACTCTACGAGGAAGTGAGCTTCGTCATCTGACTCAGCAAAAAGTGATGTTCAAAGTGGATACACGAACAGCTGACAAGAATAAAGTGATATTACAGTTCATCTTGAAACAAAGCACAACAAAACAGCTCCTAGTTCCCATGCACTTAGAAGGTAATATGTTGATTGTCCACGGGGGAGGGGGAGGGGGTGGTTCACCTTGGGGTAATTTTCTGGGGGAGGGGGGGGGGGGTAATTGTCCCGCTGGTAAATGACCGGAGGTGATTGTCCGGGGGGGGGGGTGGTTATTGTGATATTAATCAATACCAAAATATTATTATTTGTGTAATTAAATGTTATTAAATTTGTAATGAACCATGATAATTATAAAAGCAATAACATGAACATAATGAATGTATATTTTTACAAAGTTAACACAATTTCCTTCTCTTGCAATCAGAAATAACCGCATCGCCAAGACCGTCAGCATCCACATCAGTCGATATTCTTCCTCAAGATGCAACAACATCAGCCGGTAAAGTTTCTACTTCTAAAGCCAGGTAAGAATTGTTTCCTTATCGCTAATGCCGATAAAAATATCATTGATGGGACAATTCATATCTTATATAATAATATTCCGAAATCGCTTCTAGATATTAATCTAGTATAAGCCAACAAATCAACAAATATAAGCGAGAATTCTGATGATTGTTTGCCTTTTGTTCCAATATTTTTATTTAACGATTTTACAATACCATCATACAAGTCTATTTTGACTAATATTTAGAATTGTATAGATGAATTTATTTGGAGGATACACCCCTAACTTACTTTCATAGAATGAGAAAACAAAGGAAAGAAGAATTGAAAGAATTTTCAGAAAAAACGTCCTCAATACTTTATACGGTCACTCAGGTCATCCACGCTACCCAAAAGAATATACATATACCATGTTATATGGCTAGATGAGGCATGGGCACACAGAAGATCTTTTTCTGTTGGGGAATCCGGGGGAAATTCAATGAAATATTGATGAATTTTGTGTTGGTGGGAACTGCCACCTACCCTAGCCCCCGCTGCGTACAGTCATGGTTCAGTGGCAAAGCAATGACCTCGTAACTGTGAGGCCCCAGGATCAAAACCGTGTCGATGTGCTATATAAGTGCCCTTTTGTGGGGCATTAATCCTCATTACTGTCATTTATGACTTAAGGGCGTAGGTCCCCTAGCTGATAAGCATAGTAGCATACACATGCTTTAACAGTCACGCAAAAACAAACATTGGCAAATTCTTATTCAATAAAATCTGAGAATGTATAATATTATCCAGATCTATTAGGAATAAATCATTGTCAAAATAATTCCATAAATTGGGGTAAAAAAAAATATTCCAACTTTATGAGCAACAGTGTATATATATCAAAGGCGCGTTATACCGTGCGTATCAAAAAAAGTGTGCCCAACTTTGGTAGCTTCTAATCATAACATTATAACCGATGCTATCTCGAATCATATTTGTTTGTAAAGAAGAACTAATACCCTGTATACTTATACCATACTAATTGTGCTACCAATGGTGACTAAACAGCACGCTTTTTAAAAAGTATTTTCAAATCCTCTTGTACCAAGTTTGGACTTAAGCAATGAATGTAGTTCAACAGAACAGCCATTATGTATGTGTTATTTTATTCCAAAAACAATTGCTCATTTATTTAAATTGACTATTAGGCAGTTGAAACTAAGGTATTAATATCAACTGGAACCGGCTAAAGGAAAGCTTATGACAAGCAAAACTGATTTTATCTTTGTCATGATGATTACAATCTTGACATTCACACCCCTTGTTTAATTTAACCTTCTCATTGAGTGATACAACATAGCTAAAGTCCATTTGGGATGTTATCTTTTTTAATGAAAGTCTGCTGTCATTTTCATTGATATTTATCATCATTTGTGTTCTTTCTTGCATTTGGGTTTAACAACCTTTGATATTTCATTCACTATTCGAGATAAACACCTTATGCTCCTTACGTGTGTGAAATGGTGCAGTGGTCAAGTGCGCAGAGATAACTTAGAAATCATGAGACAAGAAGTTAGTAGGCTGTTTAAAAAAAATTAAAAGCTATCCTATGGGTTTAAACAAGATTTTGTGAAAGCCTAGACAGATTGCATTATTTTAAACAATGAAGCACTGAAGTACGAGGAAAAAATACTTTTAAATGGATTTGCGACCAAAGAAGCTAATGCATGTGGCCTGACCCACATTGGTTCCTTAAACTCAAAACTTGGAAAAGGGCGATATTGACGACACTGTTGCTCAGTCCCCCATGGCAGAAAAAGAAAAGGCTATTACTGAACGGAAAATAACCTACTCTTTATAATGAAATTGATTTCAAAGTCATGTTGGTTAATATAACTTTGTAATTAAGAGCTACCAAAGTCGGTTACACTTTTTTATACGCACTCTATACAACGATTTTTTTTTAAAGACAATACAAAAAAAACTAAACAAAATCGATAAGAAAATATTGTATTGATTTCAATTTCAATTATTTGATATGTTATACATTTTAAAATCGGTCAAGTGAGATTAATATATAAAAAGGAAATTCCATATTTTCTCCTTACAAATAAAGACCTACCAAGGAATCCAGGGAGCAAGATTTTGACGACTTTCTCAAGAAAGTAGCTAAGCAGACTGATAAGGATACTGACATCGACAGTCTAGGCAAAGAATTGGGTTTTGAACCTGCGGAAATAACACGTTACATACAAACGAACGAAAAGTACCATACTGTCACATACATGGGAACACTTAGTATGCTTCGGGATTGGAGGAACATGACTACAGAGTCTAAGGAACGTGAAGAGTTGAAGAAAGCCCTGATTGCGAGTAATCACCATCGTCTGGCAGACAATCTCCTGAACGACGATATGGCAAGTAAGTATGGATTTCAAAAATAGAAAATCTCGATACAATTACATTTAGGATACTTGTTTGGTTTAATTTTGTTCCACGCATGCTTATTTACCTCTGTTTTCACGTAAAAAGAATACGCAAAGGCAAATCTCATACAAATACCAACACTTAATAACTGGCAGCTTCATGACCACTGGAGTTGAAAACTTGCAGACCGAAACCTTTGAACATAATTTTTGTTTAAAAATAGAAGCAGCCTACAATATTGCGAATGTCTTTCGAATTTAGTTACAACTATCATTATTTTCAAATTGCCTAGTTTGTATATGAGTCACATGACACATGTCTGTGTTTGTTTTTAGAATAATGTAATCAAATTTAATTTATAAATCTTTCTTAAATGTCTCGTTAAAACGTGCCTATGAGAATTTTTGTCACAGAAAATACGATGACAAATTTACTTCAGATACAAATACAGAACGTTGTACTAACAGCATATCTTAAGCTTGATGATTTTGTCAAAAGGAAATTTGCAACCGTCCGTTCACGTTTATGTTTCTAATATTACATGTTTGTTAAAAATGAACAAAATAGAGGAACTTCACAAATATATTCTATCGCTAATGTGGCCACGATATGAAAATGCCAATGTATTCGTCTTTTCTTTCTCACTATAATTAAGAATGTTGCCAAGATTTTGTTTCGAATGCAACCAAGAGTTGAAAGCACGATAGAGACAAATTCCAAAGTGATGGGACTAGTAGGTTTTTTTCTTTTATAGATTTATTTTAAAATAAATATATTTTGGAAAAGGTAGATCATTTATGGAGAAATATACTTTCTTTTTAGGGCCTCAATAAAACCAAACATGCCCCATTCCCTGTCCAGTACAATATGACTCCGTGATCAATAAACTCTACAATATAGTTAAGTAGATCCTTCTAAATGTTTAATTTTGATGATTTATCTTCTTTCATTTCAGAATCTTAGAGCATAAACAATAATGTGGTTAAAAAGGTGAGAAACATTGATTCGTGGTAGCTGTAGTTTTAGAATCAAGAAACATCAATCTTATATGGATTAAATGACATGCAAATAAAGCACAATTTAACCTAGCACGCAGTGAATTATCATACACACAGGTCATACATGACATAGGATGTCTTTATGCGAATTAGTTCAGGTTAAATTCAGTTTAGCGAAATCCAAATCATGGCATAAACGATTATCATGAAAACAAACGATAACAAAGCAAAATAAAATGACATATTTTGAAAGGAAACACATGTAATTTCCCAACCATCCGTTTTTTATGAATGCTCCCTCCCCTTCTCTCTCCCTCTTTCTCTCTCTTTCTCTCTCTTTCTTTCTCTCTCTCTCTCTCTCTCTCAGTCCATTTCCCGTATCTCTTAGTCTCTTTCCTTCAACCAGATGATTCACCCCATTTTCTCATAACGAACATAAATATTACTATCACTATTTCGAAATAGATAGGGATATTATTTCATAATTAATTTTCTGGCCCGTTCGCTATTTTCGTGCAGTGCATTGTTTTTTTGATATAGAAGATGAAGTAACAAATCTCTAGTGGAGTGTATTCATTTGCAGTCTCAAAATATTATTACTATGAACTTATTTTAAATTCCTTGTTTGAATACATCAAAAACATTACAATTATTAATCTATTGGATATACACAAACTAATAATCAGACGCACTGATCCTACCCCTAGTCGCATATAGAAAATATATATATTTTACTCTACATCTACATGCAATGCGATTTTTGTTATCAAACTAAACATCTTTTTCTTTAGAACTGACTAATAATCTGGAATATCTTTCTTTACAGCTGTATGTGTAATTCTAATTTTTTCCTACCTTAAAAGGTACTAATGCAATGTTTAAATTTCCACTCTAGGATTATTTGTGCTACGTCGTCTTCCGCTCTTGCCGTCCACATACAATACATGTATAGAGAACTTTGAAGAGAATAGCGAAAATTTCGCGCCGATCACTGGTGGTTCAGTCTAGTGCTTGTCAGTATCCAATTGCATGTTTACCCAAATGACACCATTCAACATCGATATTTCCAATGACCACGAACACAGCGAAATAATTTTGACCACAAGAGAAATGACATTAATGTAACCCAGTTGATGAATGAAGTGTGCAATAGCTCAGCAATGGTCTCGTTACCGGGAGATCCAAGATTCGAAACCAAGTCGGGGCGCTTGCACCTTTTGATAAGCCATAATCCTCGTTACCAAGTTCCTCAGTAGGCATGGACTTAACGCAGTCAGTCCACTGGCTGCTTAGTTTCATTTGCTTTCCAAGCAGCCAAGTGAAATATACCTACAAACCAATCAAACTTGTTTAATTTTAGTAGCGATTTAATTAGCGCTACTGGGTGAATTTTGTCCTCATTACATCCACATTAGTTTTGGCATCATAAAAGAAATGTATATTTCATATCATATTACATCTTACTGTTACAGCTTATTTGTCTGTGCATAACATCTTTACATTTGAAGATGTCCATTTTGTGTAAAGTTGATAGATTATGATAGTGACTGTTTAATGAGTATGCTCAGGGGCGGATCTAGCTTTTTGCTAAGGGGGGGGTTTGACCAAAATAATGACGATGCGGAGCATATCGTCCACGAGCCGCGAAGCGGCGAGCCGATTTTTTGGGGCGTGCTTATTTGAACCCCGTAAGTGATGTTTTCCTGGCATCTATTAACACAATGGAGACCATAAAAAGCAGTGCATGATAACGTCTTTTTAAATCAAGTAACAGTTTAATACATAGTTATATCCAGAGTTATCATGTGTTTGGTTAAGTTACCAGATGAGTTGAATATCTTCTCACAATATTTGCACTTGAAAGGGTTTCTCTCCAGCGCAGGCGCGGATCCAGGGGGGGGGGGGGCCGAGCGTGCCTTGGCCCCTCCCCCCCCCCAATAAAAAACTGGCATACTGATAGGGGAGGGGGGTTGGAGAAATAGCATTCAAACGTGGTTTATTTATAATTCCATAACCGTGGTTAACAAATAATGCTGAAATGAGATAATTTTCCTCACTTCATGCGTTTGTTGGAAAATGACAAATTCCTAAATTTAAAGCCAGGCAAGAAAATGCTTCTTGAGATGCCTACATATCGGGGCCCGCGAAACGGCGGGGATCGGGGTCCTCGAGCCCCTCCCCCACACTTTCTTTGAAAAAGTATTTTAAAGAGAAATAGAAAGAAAGAGAGCGAGAAAGAAAAAATAGTTAACTGCCAGTGTCACATTATAATGGGGTATCAAAATATGCTCATCTGACCATGATTAAAATTAATGCCTAAAATCCTAAGGGCTCTGCCCCCTGGATTCCACCTAGGGCCCTAAGGCGGGCCCTTAGATGCTCATATGACGGTCATTTAATGCCTAAAACCCCTGATTTCTGAGGGCTCTGCCCCCTGCACCCCACGCCAAATAGTGTCCTGCTAGTGTCACAAATAATAAGGTATCAAAAATGCTCATCTGACCGTAATTAAACGCCTAAAACCCCTGAGCTTCTGGGGGCTCTGCCCCCTGGACCCAACCAAGAGCCCTAAGGCGGGCCCCTCGATACTCAGCTGACCGTAATTGAGTGCCTAATACCCTTGAGATTCCGGGGCTCCGCCCCCTGAACCCCAAGCCAATTAGTGACTTGCCATTGTAACAATTAGGTATCAAAATAATGCTCATCTGACCGTAATTAAATTCCCTAAACTCCTGAACTTCAGGGGCTCTGCCCCCTGGACCCCGTCTAGGGCGCTAAGGCGGACCCCTGAATGCTAATCTGACCGTAAATTAAAACCTTAAACCCCTGAGCTTCGGGGGCGGACAAGGTATCAACATTATGTTCATCTGACAGCAGGCGCGTAGCCAGGGGGGCGGTGGGGTGGTCCCCCAATAAACGCCGGCCAAAAAAGAGAGGAGTGTAAAGGAAGACGACGTAGGAAGAAAAGGGAATAGACAAAGAACATATTTGAAATTCAGACAAGGATTAAGAGTCGAGAACGGTACAACGAATCGTCTTCTTTCTCTAATGAATTAATGAAACGTCAAAGCTTCCGCGCTACGCGCGGGGGAGGGCAGGGGGAACTTAATTCAGACGAGGATAATTTTCGGGAGCGGTACAACGAATCGTCTTCTTTCTATAATAATTTAATGAAACGTCGAAGCTTCCGCGCTTCGCGCGGAAGGGGGGGGGGGGATTGATTTAGACAAGGATTAAGAGTCGAGAACGGTACGACGAATATTCCTCTTTCTCTAATGATTTAGTGAAAAGTAAAAGCTTCCGCGCTTGGCGCGGGTGGGGGAAACTAAATTATTTTCGAGAGCGGAACAACGAATCGTCTTCATTCTCTAAAAATTTAATGAAACGTCGAAGCGGGGGGAAACTGAATTTAGACAAGGATTAAAAGTCATAACGGTACAACGAATCGTCTTATTTCGCTAATGATTTAATGAAACGTAAAAGCTGTATTCAGACGAGGATTATTTTCGAGAACGGTACAACGAATCGTCTTCTTTCTCTAATGATTTAATGAAACGTACAAACTTCCGCGCTTCGCGCGGGAGGGAGGACGGGAAAACTGAATTTAGATGAGGGTTAAGAATCGAGAACGGTACAACGAATCGTCTTCTTTCTCTAATGATTTAATGAAACGTAAAAGCTTCCGAGCTTTGCGCGGGAGAGGGGGATGAATTAAGACGAGGATTAAGAGTAAAGAACTGTACAACGAATCGTCTTCTTTTTCTAATGATTTAATGAAACGTAAAAGCTTCCGCGCTTCGCGCGGGAGGGGAAAAACTATTTTCAGACGAGTAGGCACGTACGGAAGGGGGGGGGGGTTAGGGGGTTGACCCTCCCCCCTTCGGTTTTTTATGTGTGTATTTTGGAGCAACCCCCCCCCTTTTCTGTGATTTTTTTAATTATTTTTTTTAATTTAAAAAAAAATAAAAAAAAATATGCCAATGGCTGACCTAAAAAAGGTGACCTCACCCCCCCCCCCCAACGGAACAAAATGTCAAATTTTCAAATTTCGAGACCAAAAAAAAAAAAAAGCTGGCTGAGTCGTTACGATTTTTTTTCGGACCAAAAAAAAAGTGGGCCCCCCCCCCCCTAAGAAATCTTGGATCCGCGCCTGCTCCAGCGTGCGTTCTTTTTTTTTTTTTTTTTTTTTTTTTTTTGGGCCGCCTAAGGGGGGGGGGGTTTAAACCCCCTAAACCCCCCCCCCCCGTAGATCCGCGCCTGATGCTACATAGTGTATTTTGCACTGCTGATATATGATTTGTCTGCATAGGTTTGCACATTTAATCCGAAATGAACATCATGGTATATAGATTTCATATCATATCATACATCTTGTTTTGGTCAATAGGTTATGTACATAAGTCTGCACATGTGGAATTTCCAATTCTTTTAGATCTCGTATAATATGATATCTCGATCTTGAGTTTATCATATTTGTGTGCATAAGTCTTGACATATTATCAAATGTTCAATGTTTATTTTTTAATATCACACTCCAATTGACTTGGGATTAGTTTGCACATAATTTTGAATGTTTTTGTAAAATATCATAACTCACTTTTGACGTTTGATCTTGTGTGCATAAGTCTGCTCATGTTATTGCTGAAAGTCCAATATATATATAGATTTCATATCATATCGTTTAACACTAGTATTAATGATTTCTGTGTATAAGTCTGCATGTTGTAATGATGATTGCCGAATTCGCCTCTCTGTTTAATATGTTTATTGATGCATAAGTCTGCCCGATGTATTATATCTCCTTGATTATATTGGATTTGTGTGTATAAATCTGGACATTATGATGGTGTATGTAAAATATTTGAATATTTCATATCATATCATATCTTTGCAATTGGTTTATGTGCATAAATCTGCACATTATAATGGTGAATGCCCAGTGTATGAACAGTCCTTTTAAACTCATATCTCGATCTTATGTCTGTATTTGTGTGCATGAGTCTGTACACGATGTTTAATTTCCAATGTATATGTATTTCATATTATAGTATATCTCTCTCTGTTGAGTTCAAATCTAGTATAAGTGCATAAGTCTGTGCAATACAATGGTGAATATTCTTTGCACATCAATTTCATGTAATATCATATTGAGATTAGATTTTTTTTTAAAGCATAAGTCTGCACATTATAATTGTGAATTTTCTTTGCATACATGTATATATTTTATATGATATCATACTGAGATTGGATTTTGGTGCATAAGTCTGCACATTGTAATGGTGAATTTCCTATGAGTACATGTATATATTTTTTACGATATCATTTGTAGATTTTAATTGCATACATGTATACATTTCATATGATATATATGATAAGTCTGCATATCCCAATGGTACTAAATGTCCATTGCATATATAATTCATATGAAATCATATTGAGAGTAGGTTTTGTGCTTAACTATGCACATTATAATGGTGATTTCCCTATGAATACATGTATATACTGTTTACGATATCAACTGTGGATTTCAATTGCATACATGTATACATTTCATATGATATGATAATAATGTTCAATTCTTATATAGCGCATATTACAAAATTGTCTCTATGCGAGAGAGAGAGAGAGAGAGAGAGAAGAGAGAAAAGACATGAAGAATATTGAGCTTTCACCGTTTAGCAATTACAATTATCAAATAAATTACAAAATTCACATGTTTACTATATAAATTTAAATTTAAGACTGGCATGATCGAAACAGATATGTTTTTAAGTCGGATTTAAACTGAGATACTAAGATTAGATGCTTGTGCATAAGTCTGCACATTCAAATGGCGAATGTTAAACGCATATCGTCGGTGGGGTGACAAAACCTCGTATCTCAAAAATCATGAATTTTCAGGAGAGCGAAAAAACTTTCCTGTCTCAACAAATTTAGTGCTGTGACACCATCCTTTCTTTTTAAAACTGGAATATTTATACAATTGTTAATGTCATTGTTGAAATACAGTAAAATAGTTGTTTTTATATTTGAAAGTGAGTTACGAGGTTTTTGCTTTTATCTACATTGAGATACGAGTTTTTAGTTCGTATTCAAATTGAGATACGAGTTCTTACTTTCAACTCTGAATGAGTTACGAGGTTTTGGTTGAATAAGTTACGAGGATTTGAATACACTAACTTCAGTACTGTTAGGCCGTGTGTGAGTTACGAGGAAAAGGAATTACGTATCTTATGTTACGAGGTTTTGTCAGTGCAGCTTCAAAGGGGGTTAAAGTTACGAGGTTTAGTTTAAGGGTGTTTGTGTGGATTTGTGAAAAACCGAGACAGAAGGCGTTCCATGGATTTATCAGGTGGTGTCGTAGGCCATTAGCTACAAAATTATGCGAAAAAATCCAAATCTCAAAAAATTGAGATACGAGGTTTTGACACCCCACCGACGATATGAATTTCATGTAATATCATACCGAGATTGGATTTTTGTGTGTACACAGGTCTGCACATTATAATGGGGAATGTTCAAAGTACACATGTATATATATTTTATATGATTTCATACTGTGATTTGATGTGTGAACATAAGTCTGCATATCACAACGGTACTGAATGATCATTGCATATATATTTCGTATGATATCATACTGAGGTTGGATTTTGTACATAAGTCGGCACATTGTAATGATGAATTTCCCATGAATACATGTATATATTGTATATGATATCATACTAAGATCGGAGTTCTGTGCATAAGTCTACACATTATCATTGTCGAAATCAGTCTCATACATGTATATATTTCGTATGATATCATACTGAGATTGGATTTTGTACATAAGTCGGCACATTGTAATGATGAATTTCCCATGAATACATGTATATATTGTTTATGATATCAATAGTGGATTTCAATTGCATAAATGTTTATATTTCATATGATATGATACTGAGATTGGATGCTTGTGCATATTAAAGTCTGCACATTCAAATGGCGAATGTTAAACGCATATATATTTCATGTAATATCATACCGAGATTGAATTTGTGTGCATAAGTCTGCATATCACAATGGTTCTGAATGTCCATTGCATACATATTTCATATGATATCATTCTGAGATTGGATGTTTAACATAAGTCTGCACATTATAATAGTGAATGTTAAAATGTACATGTATATATGTGTTATATGTCATATTAATAGTGGATTTTTGTGTATGGTGTATGTTCAATGTACATGTATATATGTGTTATATGTGATATTGATAGTGGATTTTTGTGTATAAGTCTGCACATTATATTGGTGTATTTCCTATGAATACATGTCTATATTGTTTACGATATCAATTGTAGATTTTAATTGCATACATGTATATATTTCATATGATATGATACTGAGATCGGATGCTTGTGTATAAGTCTGCACATTCAAATTGTAAATGTTAAACGCATATGTATTTCATGTAATATCATACCGAGATTGGATTTTTGTGTGTACACAGGTCTGCACATTATAATGGGGAATGTTCAAAGTACACATGTTTATATATTTCGTATGATTTCATACTGTGATTTGATGTGTGAACATAAGTCTGCATATCACAACGGTACTGAATGACCATTGCATATATATTTCGTATGATATCATACTGAGGTTGGATTTTGTACATAAGTCGGCACATTGTAATGATGAATTTCCCATGAATACATGTATATATTGTATATGATATCATACTAAGATCGGAGTTCTGTGCATAAGTCTACACATTATCATTGTCGAAATCAGTCTCATACATGTATATATTTCGTATGATATCATACTGAGATTGGATTTTGTACATAAGTCGGCACATTGTAATGATGAATTTCCCATGAATACATGTATATATTGTTTATGATATCAATAGTGGATTTCAATTGCATACATGTATATATTTCATATGATATGATACTGAGATTGGCTGCTTGTGCATAAGTCTGCACATTCAAATGGTAAATGTTAAACGCATATATATTTCATGTAATATCATACCGAGATTGAATTTTTGTGCATAAGTCTGCATATCACAATGGTTCTGAATGTCCATTGCAAACATATTTTATATGATATCATACTGAAATTGGATTTTGTACATAAGTCGGCACATTGTAATGGTGAATTTCCTATGAATACATGTCTATATTGTTTATAATATCAATAGTGGATTTCAATTGCATACATGTATATATTTCATATGATATGATACTGAGATTGGATGCTTGTGCATATTAAAGTCTGCACATTCAAATGGCGAATGTTAAACGCATATATATTTCATGTAATATCATACCGAGATTGAATTTGTGTGCATAAGTCTGCATATCACAATGGTTCTGAATGTCCATTGCATACATATTTCATATGATATCATTCTGAGATTGGATGTTTAACATAAGTCTGCACATTATAATAGTGAATGTTAAAATGTACATGTATATATGTGTTATATGTCATATTAATAGTGGATTTTTGTGTATGGTGTATGTTCAATGTACATGTATATATGTGTTATATGTGATATTGATAGTGGATTTTTGTGTATAAGTCTGCACATTATATTGGTGTATTTCCTATGAATACATGTCTATATTGTTTACGATATCAATTGTAGATTTTAATTGCATACATGTATATATTTCATATGATATGATACTGAGATCGGATGCTTGTGTATAAGTCTGCACATTCAAATTGTAAATGTTAAACGCATATGTATTTCATGTAATATCATACCGAGATTGGATTTTTGTGTGTACACAGGTCTGCACATTATAATGGGGAATGTTCAAAGTACACATGTTTATATATTTCGTATGATTTCATACTGTGATTTGATGTGTGAACATAAGTCTGCATATCACAACGGTACTGAATGACCATTGCATATATATTTCGTATGATATCATACTGAGGTTGGATTTTGTACATAAGTCGGCACATTGTAATGATGAATTTCCCATGAATACATGTATATATTGTATATGATATCATACTAAGATCGGAGTTCTGTGCATAAGTCTACACATTATCATTGTCGAAATCAGTCTCATACATGTATATATTTCGTATGATATCATACTGAGATTGGATTTTGTACATAAGTCGGCACATTGTAATGATGAATTTCCCATGAATACATGTATATATTGTTTATGATATCAATAGTGGATTTCAATTGCATACATGTTTATATTTCATATGATATCATACTGAGATTGGATATTTTACATAAGTCTGCACATTCAAATGGTAAATGTTAAACGCATATATATTTCATGTAATATCATACCGAGATTGAATTTTTGTGCATAAGTCTGCATATCACAATGGTTCTGAATGTCCATTGCAAACATATTTCATATGATATCATACTGAAATTGGATTTTGTACATAAGTCGGCACATTGTAATGGTGAATTTCCTATGAATACATGTCTATATTGTTTATAATATCAATAGTGGATTTCAATTGCATACATGTATATATTTCATATGATATGATACTGCATATCACAAAGGTACAGAATGTCTATTGCATGTACGTTTCATATCGTATTATACTGAAATTTGATTTGTATGCACATTTGTTCGTTTTGTTTTCTATCATGTTTATCATATCCCATTACAACGCATGTCCATCCAGAGCACTGCACATTTCCATCATTTATTTATCCTATATAAAGTCATACTTGATTGATACAAAATATAGAATTGTACAGATTACAAAAGTCAGCACCAAATTATGATTTTGAATATCCATCGTGACGTGGACGTGAAAGTGCATATAGGGCCGCACATATTTAAGCTAACCCTTTAATGTAAATATTTGTCGCTCTATACCCTATCCACCTCTTGAAATTCCAATTCCTTTCAGGTTTCTACATCATATCCTGACGCTTTTCTGTAGTAAAGGGTCGTTCTCTTTGGATTTGCATTTTTTCAAGAGTCTGCACACTTTGTGGTGATTTACTGTTATATATGTATTTTTGGACATCATGTAGGCTTTTTACAATAGGATATATGTCTATAATTCTGTACAAATCTTTCTTGAATTTCTGTAAACTGTTGTGCGGATAATCAGGACACGTTTTCTGTCAGAATAAACCAAGAGAGCATAGATATAAGTCTACAAATTTATTTGATTCAAGACTCTACAAAATATGAGGTTTTGTTAATGTAACATAAAGTGTAATAAGTGTAATACACAATTATATGTATCTAATAAGACATATTTCATGGAATATTTGCAAGTCCTTCATTGCGTGCAGTTGCCTTTCATTTACACGTTAAAAAACGCGCCATATCTGACCAACCCTGCTGAAAGGTACTATGCTCCATATCATATCCAACTGTTTGAAATACATTTTAGTTCATGAGGCGGCAATTATTCATTGATGAATTCTTTCCTATACATGTTCTTGTATTCGATGTAAATATTGATGTTCCAATATATAGCTCTGCACAATTTAATGACGAATGTGTAATATAAATGCTACATTTGATATCACATTTTACTGTCAAAAACGGAAACGAGCCCATAAATTGGCAATTAATTAAATTGTGTTGACACAGACATCTGACTATATACCAAGTTTTCTTTATTAGCTTCATAATTGTTTTCTATCTTATAAATCTTTGCGTTAACGATGTTAATGTGATGTTTACTGTCGAGCTGATGTTGAAAATGATTACATATTAAAATAGATGATGTGTTACTGAAATACTTCTTTCAATTTATATCAGCTGGTTAAAATACCTGAACATTTGAAGTGCATGACAAGTAGTATTTAAGATAGAGACGGAGACGAAGAAAAGAGAAAGTAATACAAAGGAAATGGGGGGGGGGGGGGGGGGTGTGGAGGATATATTCAAACGTGGTTTTCCCGCCTTGTTTCACGTTTTTGTAACTAAAATAAATTAAGGTGCATTGTAATACGCTCGTTAATAAATGAAGAACGATATCGGTCTTTAAAATTCGCACACGCAAAAATGATTTATGAGCATCCCAATTATTTCATCGGCAAAATTATTCCAGTTAAGGGAATTTCGATTTGAGTTATCCGCATTTGATTTATCTCAGGGAAAGCAAATTTGTTAACGTCCTACAAAATCGTCAACAATTCCGAAGCTTCGTTACTTCGAATGCATGTAATCCCGAAGCTTTGTTACCCTAAAGGTCCCATTTTCAGAAAAAATAAATAAAATCTGAAGGTTCATTTTCCGAAAATAAAATAGAAACCTGTATCGTTTTACGGAAGTACTAAAATTTCAGATAACGCAACAAATGTTCGGAATTTGTCTTTTTGGAAATCGGAACTTCAGGAAAACAAGTACCTCCCTTCGAAACGCTGTTGTGCATTATGTTTGTGCACCCATTGTTTTGTTGTTGTTTGTGGTATTATCGGCGTTTCATTTACACGTGAAAGTTTAAATCTTCTCTGTCCTGTTAAAGATTGAACAATAGAATTACTGCCCTTAGCGTTCGTTTGTAGACAGAGAAATCTTAAAGGCCTTCCACGAAACAAAAGGCTTAATCATAAGTCATTAGTTTAAGAAGTTATTTTGTTTTGAATTTAGGGTAAGGCTTAGGGTAATATAGCAGTTTTGTATAATGTCCGGTTAATGTACCATGTCGGGTAATATATAGATGTCCTGTATAACAACAGGTAGGGTTATTTATAGATGTATCATACATTATACATGTACATGTTTTACTTTAGGCGTCATTGGGCATTTGGAGTGAAAAAGTGAGTCATTTAGTAGACATTGTCACTATGGTATGGTTAGGGTAAGGGTTTAGGGTTAGGATTTTTATGATGTTCAGTTGATGTACCATGTAGGGTATATATAACCCTACATGGTACATTATTTGACATCATACAAATCCTAACCCTAACCCTAATGTCTACTTAATGACTCATTTTGCACTCCAAATGTCCCTCCAATGACGCCTTTAGTAACATTACATATATATATAGAGAGAGAGAAACAAGAATTGGGCCTTCTGTGAGAAATAAAACGTAAAAAACGTTAAGAGGACACCAAATTGTCCTCCTAATGACAATGTCTACTTAATGACTCATTTTTTTTCTCACTTTTTTCATTTTTTCATGACGCCTTTAGTAATATATATATACCCATATATATATATATATATATATATATATATATATATAAATATATATAAAACAATGGCTCGACGACTGACCCTTGCGGCACACCAAAAGGAATCTTAACGGGAGATGACAACATTTCACCGATTTTAACAATTTGTGATCTTTTATCGAGATAAAAACAGCCTTCTTGCTATCAACAGCACGAAGAATATCATTTAAATATACATTTTAATAAATAAAATGACAATCATGCCACTTGGAACTCGTCAATGTACTGTATTCGTATTAAAGACATTTCTCGTTAGATAAGAATAATTTCACTGCTCTTTCGGAAAGATCATGATTTAAGTTTGGCGTGTGAACAATTCTACAATATCTGTGACACGCGTTGCTGTGGAGTGTGTATTGGTCTGGAACCTGACTGTTGATATGACAGTAGATTATATTCGTATCAAACAATCAGGTGCCTGACTAATAATATCTATATTGAAAATCGAATTGGTGCTCAATTACTAGGAAGGAGTGACATATTTCAGATTTCATATGGCAATAATATATATGTCAGCGAATTAATCGATTGTGCAACCTGTTGAAAGAAAACAAAATTTTCTTTCCCATGGCGGAGAACATTCCTCGGTTATACTGTACTACCGGACCACCACGTCAACAACTCAAAAGAATTCGCTGAAGAAATTACGGTTATTACTCTGGATAATAGCGAAGTACTGGTGTCTTTCAACACTCCCATCGACCAATATCTCAACACCATCAGAGAACGAATACCGAGGATAGGGACTGAAGGACAGGACCAATCTCTCGGTAGACGACATCTATGAGTTGTTGAACTTCATAATCACCACCACCTATTTCCAATTCGATGGTCAGATCTACCGCGAGAAGTTCGGAGCAGCGATGAGCAGCCCAGTCTCCCACATTGTAGCCAACCTATTTATATGGAGCAACTTAAAGAGACAGCCCTTTCTACTACCACCCAAAACATCAAGTCCAGATTATGGAGGCAGTAAGTGGATGACGTATTTGCTTTCATCAAGGCGGAATCTGTAGAAGAAATCAAGGACCATCTCAACCAAGTAGACACCACTGGGAGCATCAAGTTCAGACAGGCAATGGAAGAAGACAATTCCATCCCATTTCTGGACACACGCATCACAACGAAACCAGATGGTAATGTCAAGTCTACCGTATGAAAGCCTATACAGGTCAATACCTACACTTCACCTCACATCACCCCCTTGCACCAGAAACTCGGGGTTTTCCGCACACTCATGGACAAAGCCCAAAGGATCATCACAGACCCTGATGATCTAGAGACAGGAACCAACTGCATCACACATACCTTAAGAGGTGTGGCTAACAGGATTGGGCCTTCAGGAAAACGGAAGCAGCCATGAAACCAACAACCCCTGGACCAGAACCAACCCGTAAAACTAGACGGAAAATAATAGTTACCATCCCAAATGTCAAGGGAACACCATCAACCTTCCAGAAGAGTACGAAAAGTACAAAATTGCCACAACGATGAGGCTCCTCTCAAACTACGTAGTTACTTAGTGCATCCCATTAAAGGATAAGCGCGCAATGGAAGACTCCCTGGGGGCTGTGTACAGCATCCCATGTAACGACTGTAACGAAGTCTACATAGGAGAGACGGACAGAAAGTTTGGAGTTAGAAAGAATGAACACCAGCAAGAAGCCGAGTCTATATAGCAAGGGCACACTTCAAAAGAGCCAAGAAGAAAGAGTCCGGCAAAATCTTCAACAAGTCAGCCATTATCGACCACGTAGCAGAGCACAACCACACCATAAACTTGAAAAGGATCAAAATCCTAACTAAAGATGACATCAAATTCAGCAGATGGATCAGGGAGACGGTGCATCTATCCAGAAAGAACACGACAATGTCATGAATCACGACATGGGCCATTTTAACCTATCATCACTGTCCATTCACATTCTCTCGGACTGTCTTACTACCCCCATGACTCGGCTTGGCTTGTTAGAACTCTTGTGAGTAATGTGCCGCGGGATTCCATATCCTCAAACTGCTGGCGAACAGAGCAACAAGACCAAGTTCTGTAATTATTAGGATCTCTGTCCAGTACTAGTGCCGTGTTTGTGCCATCGAACTGGATCGACCAAATCAATTGATTCATAATATATATATATATAATATTTTTTCCCGTAACATGAGAGTAATTTTAACAGTTTCATACTATTAATTAAATGTAATGTTAATTGTTATTGTATAAGTGTTTTAAATGGGAGCGTGCTACAAGAGTCCTATCTCGCACCCCGGGGCAACGTGTCTGACACGGCCGGTTGTAGCAACTACTCCGAAGATCAAGATACATTAATCATCTTGATCTAATATACATTAATCATCTTGATCTAAGGAGACACGAACGAACGAACGAACTACCCCATCTAGTGGCGATAAAACGTCAGTCTGATGATGCCTGCAGCAACAAATAGGCGAAAGTCTGTACAGGTAAAACAACCAATTCATTTCATGGCTTTATGTTAACACTTCCTTGTAGGCTGCTTCATGTCGGTCTCTTTTGAGCAGGGAGTTGTATTTCGAGAACTTTCATACTTTCTAGACTCAAGCACGTTACATAGCATTTGGCGAATGAGGAGATTTCAGTGCAAGCAAAATCGAACATTCCAGAATTTGGAACTGTTATGTGAAGGCTCTCGTTCACAGTTTACACCAGTTTGAGCCGGTTATAGATCATCGTACGCGTTGAGCAGGATTTTAGTACACGGAATATTATTACGGACAACATCATCAAAAGTCCTACCCAGTTGTTCATAGTTCAGCTATTACTCAAGTATCTTTACTTTGAAACCTAAACCAAAGGCGATGAATGACGTCATTGACGTGCATACTGATTGACTATACAACTAAAGTGAGTAGTTTATACTGTCTTATATATATTATAACATTTTAGGTGTGAAAAGTGCCCTTTTTTTTTTTTACTTCTGATAACCAACCCTTTTATTTTGACAATTACCCCTTTACCTTTGTAATAAATGATCTTGCAACCTCTCATCTTTTAAACCCCAATCCCTTTTGACTTTCAGAGATAACCAAGGTAACCAGTCATTCAATCATTCAAGAAAATAAAGACAAAACCAATTTGATAGAATTTTCATAGGTGTTACTGCCGCCCCCCCCCCCCACACACTCCGGGGTCGGAGGGACCGCATGCCTGTTCCCAAAATGTCCGGCAAAGGGGTACTTTTCACGTACCAAAGTCCGGCTCGTAGTACACAAAAATCCGGCCCGCATTGACTCTACACACAGGACTTAGGGGGGAGGGGGGGGGGGGGGGTTCAATAGGAGGGAACTTGCATATGCGTAACAAAAATGTCCCTTTTATTTCAGATAAATGCCCCTTTTTAGCCCTGGTAAATGCCCCTACTAAAATCTTATAAGTGCTCCTTTTTTTCTTTCAGATAAATGCCACTTGTTAGCCTTGGAAAATGCCCCTACTAAAATCTTATAAGTGCTCTTTTTTTCTTTCAGATAAATGCCTCTGTTTAGCTCTAGTAAATGCCCCTACTAAACTCTTATAAGTGCTCTTTTTTCTTCAACAAATGCCCCCTTTACATTCTAACAAGTGCCTTTTTCTATCTTGGAATTTCTCAGGAATCATAGAATAATAACCGTTGACGTGTGGTAGAATTAGTAGTATTAATATCTCCATGTAGAAGAGAACAACGACCGTATACACGTCTTTTCCCTTCATTTCGTGGGTTGAACGCACTTGCATGCACTCGATCAAAGGGCAATTATTCACCTACCATCAGAATCTGGTCTATTTATTTTAGGCTATGTAAAATTGATTCCTAGTTTCTCGTCCTGATATTTTGAAAATGAGGAGTGGGTGTTACCATATTTGTTTTATATTTCATATTTTGATTAGATGACCGCACTTACAAATGCTATTAGGCGTGGCTCCCTGATCGTGTTTCTAGTGGTCTACAGCAAGATATATATTTGGGATTAAAATGATACAAAAGACAGTCAAACTTTATTACATAAATTTAAAATTGAGCATATCTAAAGATTTTGAATCAAAAGAAAACACCAACATAATAATATTATACTATAACAACAAAAAAAGTATCTATTCGACTAGTTCCTTAAAAATAGTCTCAAAATGTTATACAAAATTTAACAAATCATAATAACAACATTACAATTTACACTATCCGTTTGCCCCTTAAGATTACGATTACAGTTTCTACCCATCTGCCTAAATAAGCATCTTGCAACCTCTCATCTTTTAAATCCCATGCACTTTTGACTTTCATAGATTACCAAGGTAACCAATGAGCCTTCGTTCAAGAAAATGAAGACCCAATTTGATGGAGTTTTCATTGGGGGTAATCCAAAAAAGTATCCCGAGATTTCAAATATTTTTACATTTGAAAAAATGGCCCCTTTTATTGCAAATAAATGCCCCTTTTCATCCCTGGTAAATGCCCCTATTAAAGGGATAGTTGAGTTCTTGTTTCAGGCCGCAAATGCTATCAAAGTGCAGGTTATTGCTCTTATTCATATTTATGACATTTCTAGTGCCCTGTTAGGACCTAAAATTGCTATGAAGGTAATTTTAGAACCCAAAATGTATGAAATTTAGCCAATAGGATCATACCAATTCAGCTCTACTTTAAACAAACTACAGTGACTGTTAATTAACTAATTAATAAATAATAACAAAACATAGGCCGGCTGGTTGTGCGTATTATAACCAACACGAAGAAGCCAACAAAAAGCCGACATCGGCATTGGCTGGAATAAAAGGCATAAGTCGCTATTTCGTTTTTTCAACGGCTTTTTCAAATCATCTAATATTTGTGGTGGTACACAAATATTAGAAATGGTTATATTTATGGATATTTCAGCCGTTTTGAACCAATTTTGATCAAACAAAGATGATTTTGTCATTTAAATTGTATGTTTTTTCACATTTGACACTCAGTTTTTCATTATCTCACAAAACAAAAAATTGTGTAGCGCCTTCTGCAACTCAACTACCCCTTTAAAATCTTATAAGTGGTTCTTTTTCTTCAACAAATGCCCCTTTTCCATTCTCATAAGTGCTTTTTTTCCATCTTTGAATTTCTCAGGATTCATACACTATTAATTGTTGAGGTGTAGTAGCATTAGTAGCAATAATACTTAATATCTCTATGTAGTAGAGAACTACGACCGTATACACGCCTTTTCCCTTGTAGGTTCCTTCGTGGGTTGAACGCACTTCCATGCACTCGACCAAAGGGCAATTATTAACCTACCATCATAATCTGGTCTATTTATTTTAGGCTATGTAAAATTGATTTCTTGTTTCTCTTCTGGATTTTCGAAAATAAGAAGTGGGTGTTTCCATATTTGTTTAAATTTGATATTTTGATAAGGTGGCCGCACATACAAATGCTATTAGGCGTGGCTCCCTTTAAAACAAAAAAAGTATCCCGAAATTTCAAATATTAAAGGGATAGTTGGGTTCTTGTTTCAGACCGCAAATGCTCTTAGAGTGCATGGTTATTGCTCTTATTCATATTTGCCTTTTTTTCATCTTAGAATTTCTCAGCAAATGCTTCTTTTTCTTCAACAAATGCCCCTTTTCCATTCTCATAAATGCCTTTAATCCATCTTTGAATAACTCAGGATTCATACAATATTACTTGTTGACGTGTAGTAGCCTTAGCAGCAATAATACTTAATAGCTCTATGTAGAAGAGAACTACGACCGTATACACGCATTTTCCCTTGTAGGTTCCTTCGTGGGTTGAACGCACTTCCATGCACTCGACCAAAGGGCAATTATTAACCTACCATCATAATCTGGTCTATTTATTTTAGGCTATGTAAAATTGATTCCTTGTTTCTCTTCTGGATTTTTCGAAAATGAGAAGTGGGTGTTTCCATATTTGTTTAAATTTGATATTTTGATAAGGTGGCCGCACATACAAATGCTATTAGGCGTGGCTCCCTTTAAACTTGTGATTCTAGTAGGCTACATATTTGGGGTAAAAATAATACAAAAGAAAATCAAACTTTATTTCATACATTTGTTAATAAGTATATCTAAACAGTTTGAACCAAACGAAAACACCAGCATGATAATAATTCTAAAAAACTAAAACAATATATCTAGTCGAGCAGTTCATAGAAAGTCTTCAAAATGTTATACAAAATTATTTAAAAAATCATTATAACAACACCACAACAAAGTATTTTATTTCATATTTCGTCGTTCGAAATTACATGAGATCCCGTCGCGCATGCGCAGTCAATTCGCCGCGCAATTGATTTTTACCGGGAAAGTAACTTTCCCTCAGCAGTCAAATACCTAAATTTCGGCGTTTTTTCGGACCAGCGGTTTCGAAAAAATACTACAATAGGGAGAGAAACTCTCCATTTTCATGTTTTTGAAAGACTTTTGAGAATCTGTGCTGTTTTTATATCAAAAATCGAAGTTTTGCTCCGATTTCCACGTACACGATAGCGTCTCCGTCAAGCAGCAACGGCAGCACCAAGCAGAAAACCAGCGGAACGCTGAGCACGGCTAAAGCCGGAACTTCGCCGGGCGAAACCGCCGCGGGCACCTCTACGAAGCCTGAGCCAAAGCGCTCATCGGCAGTGAAATCCTCCGATACGAAACGCAAAAGTGTCTTGGCAAAACTCTGGGCCTAAAAAGAAGAGCAAAAAGCCTGATGACTTCACGGATTTACGAGGAAGACTTGACAAATTGGAATCCTTAATGGAGAGAATGGTGGATTTTTTGCCTTGTCAATCTGCAACTCGCCCCACCGGGGATACACCACCGACAGCATGTACGGCTGCGGCGAACGTGAGATTTCTTGAAGTTGATCATGATGATGATGATTTTGAGCATATTGACACTGGAAACATGGGCCAATGCCCTACGTCATATGACATTGGCAGCATGGATGAGGGTGATGTCAACGAAACTGTTGCACCAGGTTTAGACCAGGAGTATGAGGACAAAGTTCCTGCCCTGGCTCAGAAATTTGCTATCCCCACTGGGGTAGGTGGCGCGATCCACAATGATTTAGCAAAGTCTGCCATGTACCTCATGTCCAACCAGCTAGACGAAAATGTGTTGGAGGAAGCTGGAGGGAAATACCCTCCTCCAAGCAATTGTACTCCACTGTGTTGCCCCAAAGTGAATGCAGCAATATGGAAAAACCTATCCTCGCAAACAAGAAGCCGTGATTTGAAACTGCAAAGAATCCAAAAGCCCTTGACAAGGGGACTCACCGCTTTTATTCAAACTCTGTCCCCCGATAGCCTATCAGAGACACAACAGGATGCATTGGCATTGCTGTGTAACACAAACTTTGAAATCAACTGCTTACGCAAAGATCAGATTAAGCCAAACTTAAATGCCAAGTACTCACATCTATGCAAACCTGCCACACCAGTGAGTCAGTACTTATTTGGCGATGACTTAACAAAGAGAGTCAAAGATCTTACAGAACAACAAAAAGCTGCATCTGGCGTGGTGCGTGGACAACGTACAACGGATGGTACATCCGTACAGGACGCAAGCGTCCAGCACTTTTCAATACCGCAGACAAGGATGGAACCGTGCCACCGGCACATCACAAACTTTTCCAAGTAGCAGGCCCGCAAGTGGGAACTACAACAGGCCTTTTTTAGGCCAGCGAACCCAACGAGGCAGACCATACAGAGCTCCGCCTCACACCCAGACGATAAGCATGGGGAAACAGACCTAATCCTTCCAGCGGCCACAGGCCACAAGGAGGAAATAGCTACTCCATTACCCAAAGAGGTAAGTAGCACATACGAATATTTTGAGAATGTTAAGATTAATGCTCCTTCTACTTCATGTACATTACAACAAGAATGCTTCTCAAATGTGCCTCTTGGAGGTCGATTGATATATTTCTATCGTAGATGGCGTGAATTAACGTCAGATCTATTTCTGCTATCAGCAGTGCGAGGCTATGAGATCGAATTTGATTATTCGAAAGGGGTTCCCTCAAGAAATAAGCCCCTCTTTGGTTACAAAAAGAGCCCTTTAGAAATAAATCAGATTACTAAAGAAATCTTGGCTCTACAAGCAAAAAACGTAATAGAACCTTGCTCATTTGAAGAGGGAGAATTCCTCTCAAACATCTTCACGAGACCCAATAAAGATGGGGGTACTCGTATGATCTTAGACTTATCAGAGCTTAATCAAAGTCTGAACGTACAACACTTTAAGATGGATAACATCCACACTGCCAAGCACTTGATTTCTCCGCACTGTTATTTTGCATCAATCGACCTCCAAGATGCTTATTACTCCATTCCAGTAGACCCAAATAGTAGAAAATACTTGAGGTTCATGTGGCAGGGTAAGCGCTGGTAATTTGCAGCCTTACCTAATGGGCTCAGCACAGCCCCCAGACTGTTCACAAAATTGCTGGAGCCAGTCTTTGCCGAACTGCGACAAGCAGGTCATACAGTCATAGGATATTTGGACGACACCATAATTATTGGTGAGACAAAAGAAAAGCTTAAAGAGAGTGTGAGTGCAACAACCAAGATCCTCTCAGAATTAGGATTCCTCATTCACACTAAAAAATCAGTGCTCATCCCAACTCGTGAACTAGCCTTTCTTGGCTTCATTCTTAACACTGAGAGTATGATTGTTAAATTGCCTCAAACAAAGGCACAAGAAGTGAAAGATTTATGCCGTGAATTAATGGGCACGTACCTCCCATCAATACGAATGGTAGCACGAGTGATTGGGAAGGTCATAGCAACTTTTCCTGCGGTTGAGTATGGCCCCTTATACTATAGATCAATGGAAAGGGACACTATTGCAGCCCTCAGACAAAACAGGGGTCATTTTGACAGAAGTATGAAGTTGTCCCTTGAGGTAAAAGAGGAGTTAAAGTGGTGGATGAACAATGTTTCTATGGCCTCCTCCCCAATTGTTAGGAAAAAACCTGACTTAGAATTGCACACAGATGCCAGTGGCCTTGGATGGGGAGCTACTGACCTCCAGAAGCAAACAGGGGGTCGATGGAATGAATTTGAGGCAGAAAGGGCAAGAAACAATGAAATAAATTTCCTGGAAACTCTAGCCGCTGGGTTGGGGATAAAATCCTTTTGCATGAATAAGCGTAACGTTCATGTGATGGTAAGAATAGATAATACCACTGCAGTGGCTTATTTAAATCACATGGGAGGTTGCAAGTCTACAATGTGTGACAAGATGTCAAGAGAAATTTGGCAATGGTGCATTTCTCGAAATATTTGGGTCTCTGCAGCCCATGTACCTGGTCGGCTCAATACTATAGCAGATGAAAGATCCAGGAAATTTAATGATCGAACAGAATGGAAACTAAACAGACAAGTGTTCGATAGAATAGTTTCCCACTTTGGTGTACCAATGCTCAAGTAGAGAAATATGTCACTTGGCACCCAGACCCTGGGGCTTTTGCAGTTGACGCATTTACGCTAGATTGGAAACCTTTTGCATTCTATGCATTCCCACCGTTCTGTATGATCCCCAAATGCTTGCAAGAAATCAGAGAGGATAAAGCTAGAGGGTTACTTCTGGTCCCTAATTGGCCTACTCAGGCGTGGTTCCCTCAGTTGGTTAGCATGATGGAAGGAGAGCCATTGTTTATCTAGAGGCAAGAAGATTTGCTACTCCTTCCTGTGTTAAACACCACCCACCCTCTTAATGCTAATATTGACCTCCTATGTTGCAGGTTATGCGGCAACACTTTGAGAATCGGGGACTAAGCAGACGAACAGTGGATATCATTACAGCTTCATGGAGAGCATCAACCTGCAAGCAGTACCAAGTTTACATCACACAGTGGCGAAGATTTTGCCACAGCAGGAATACGAGTTACCTCCAAGCCGACGTGGAAACGGTACCGTTTCCACGTCGGCTTGGAGGTAACTACTGTAGTTTATTTCATGACAGGAACCTTAGCTACAGTGCGATCAATACAGCTCGTAGCGCTTTATCCACGTTTCTGATTCTCGTTGACAGTAATCAGACAATAAGTACTCACCCACTTATAACCAGACTGATGAGAGGTGTTTTTCAACTCAGACCTGTCTTACCTAGATATACAGAAATATGGAATATTAGTCCAGTCCTCAATTTTCTAAGAAAATTGTCTCCAGTAAACTCCTTAAACCTCAGAGATTTAACACTCAAAGTATGTATGCTAATGGCTCTTGTATCGGCACAGAGAGTGCAAACCTTGCATTTATTGAAGACTAACAAGATGACCCTGAAAGGGGGCTTTGTGGTTTTTCATTTGGATGAACACTTGAAGCAAAGCAAACCAGGAAATACCAATTTTAAGTTTAAATTGGAAGCATATCCACCTGATAGAAGATTGTGTATTGTAAAATATGTGAAACATTATGTCCAGCGCACAGGACCACTTCGTGGGAATGAGAACTCGTTCTTTGTAAGTTACACCATACCTCATAATAGAGTAACAACTCAAACCTTATCTCGCTGGATCAAGAACTGCTTGCAAAGAGCAGGTGTGGATACAAACGTTTATAAGGCTCATTCAACGCGGGCAGCATCAACTTCAGCAGCTGCCAAGGCAGCACTTCCAATGGACCAGATCCTAGCCCGAGCAGGATGGTCTTCAGAGAAAACGTTCAGGAAGTTCTACAGGAAACCTTTTGAAAACAAGAGAAACTTAACCCAGGCAGTCTTACAAGATAGCACACTGCTTTAAGAACTGCATCAGAAGGCTTTTCAACAGAACTGGCATTAAGAGACCAGCTGTCTAATAGAACTGGGATTAAGAAACCAGATGGCTAGAATAAGCTAGATACAGAAACGAACAATGTTTTTGCAACATTATGACGTCTTATATGGACGTCTTGTATGTGAAATGTTTTGCCACATGTATGAACAGACTACAATAACTGTCAAATATGGTGAGTCATTGGTTAGAAGCATCCAATTCAATCTGCATAATCAGTGTTCACTTTTCCATACATGTTGGTTGTTCCAAATGTGGTTACTATGCTTCAAAATCTCATGTAATTTCGAACGACGAAATATGAAATAAAATAGTAAGATTAAACGAGAACTTACCGTTTGAAGTTTGATCTTTATTTTATGAATATTTAGGAGGAAGTTATTACATGCCCTCCTCACCCACCCAAACTTCAAACTTAAGTGTAAGTTCCCTGTTCCTTACTACTGAGAGTAGCCACATTTGTAGCTTTGAATATTGACTGCGCATGCGCGACGGGATCTCATGTAATAACTTCCTCCTAAATATTCATAAAATAAAGATCAAACTTCAAACGGTAAGTTCTCGTTTAATCTTACTATTTTGTGATATGATTAGCTGCGATATTTATAATCAATCTTATTAGTAGTACAAGTTAATTATGAAAAGTTAGAGGGCTTTTTATCATTAGTTACTGTGTGTGTGTGTGTGTGTGTGTGTGTATGTGTTAATGTAAGTGTAGGCTCGTACATGTGGTTCTGGGAGGCGGTTGAGTTTCCATTCGTTCGTTCGTACAAAGAATATCAGGGAGTACATCATCTAGATAGGAAGCAAACTGATTGTCTCATCATCGAGCTCACGAAGTCCGGTAGCGTGTTAATGAATGTGAGCAAATCAAAGTATACCAATTCAGAACAAAGTGAGAAAACAAATAGTTCTGTTTGTCTATAATGAAGGCTATATATTTGAGAGATTTACTGTACCACTTTGTTAACCTGTACTTAAAAAGGACTAATATATTGATTATACACATGACGTAAATATATTTTAGACATTTTCTTAATTTTGGCGAGAAAAAAATCATATGTATCCAGAAGTCATAATGATAATTTGTTTAATGTAGCAAATTTATTTTGTAATGAACACCATTAGATAGGGAACCTCTCAGAGGACCATACATGTATAAAAACGAAAACTATATAGCCACTGTTGAACAGTGAGATTTACGAACAATAACTATTAAGAATCAGTTTCTGTTTGTAGATTTAAAGAGAAGGTTGATTTCTGGGGAGAGGTGAACAATAATTTGTGAGCGTTTTCATTATTATTATGCGAGTGTGGAAGAACATCAAAGAAAAATTGTTCCCTGAAAAGCATGGACATTCAAATGCCTTCATATTCTAGATATGACATGTAACAGCTTAAAAAAGGGTCTCATTTGTATGCCACATGTTTGTGTAGTCAAGAGTCAAGGTTCAAGATTCAAGATAATTTATAGTCATGTAAACAAAATACATACAATTTAAAGGTGCTATACATGTACATAAATATATAAATAAATACAAACAAAATAATTAAATTTCAACATAACACTTAACTAGTCCTACATCTTTCTGTGTACAGTGCTTGTTACTTTTAACAAGCCTGGGTCAATTTTTTTATCATTTTGATGATTCCAGAACATTGTCGTACACATCAATACTTATTTGCCTCATGATCAACTTTTTCTGATCGATTCCACACCGTTTCTTGTACAATACAATCGCATGACCAGAACTGAACTTTATCTTTAATACACAATATGAAACCGAACCGTGATTTTTCTTTATCATAATCTGTTGTAAGCAGTGCATTCAAAAAATTACTATAATTTTTGTAGAGCATTTTTAATAAATCTGTATCCTCTCACGTTCTGTATCCTGTTCCTTCATTTCCCCCATCGCTCTAAAAAAAATTGTTTTCGGTCATTCGATTGGGAGAGGGGGGGGGGGGGGGTAGCTACGCGACTAAATCTAGGTATTCCGAATCCCGAGGCAAGCAATGCAATTGAGCCCCCTTCCCTGTCTAAACTTGTCTACCTAACTGTACAAGCAAGCAACGTGAGTGAACAATATCAAAATGAAGAAAGTATTTCATTGTATTCAAACTGCAAATTCGTTATCAAAATACACAAGATTAGATATAACAACACTAATTTGAGTATGTTTAACTACCTTGTTCACGTCCTTACCATGGTAACCTACTTTTATAAACTTTAGTTGAAGTCGGACAATTTATACCCCATTTTTAAGACTAAACTGAAATGTGAGGTGAATTTCAGAGAGTGCGAGTTCGAATAGGGGGGGGGGGGGCTTAAAGTGGCCTGGCAGTCACCTTTTATACAAAACATAAATGCCCGCGTCACACTGTCCCGAAGTTGATATAAGATGGACACACGATGTCACCCGAACCACTCACAAAGGCAACACGAAGATGTGAATTTTTAATAAGAAGTGTACCCGCAGGTCTCACGAAGGCCACACAATGGCTACACGACGTCGTATTGAGAGTACGATGCGTCCCAACGAGGTCACGAAGGCGTCACGTGATCTCCCGATGGTATAAAACCTTCAACCGACGCACAGTGGGCCAGGGAGGAACCAAAGTGCGCCAAAACTAAGTTTGGGTGATTTATTTTTTTCTATTTTTTTCTTGCCCAGTTGAAAGGTAATACATAGAGGAATACCTCAGTGAAATATTTAATTCCGGTATGCACAATAAGGGTATAGATTTACTGCTTCAAACAGCAAAATCCTACATATTCACAGTTTTAGTGCAAAAGTGACTTATTTTATAAATCTTTCAATTCAACATGAAGTTTTTAAGTTATTGATATGAAATTGCTCTCACATGTTCTCGATAGTTCATTTCGTTGAATGAATGGGTTAAAATTAATAGAAACACAATCTTCATGATATATTATAGGGTAATTCAATGAAAAATGGACTAATTATCCATGTTTTTTAAAAATCCAGAAGAAATGTTTAGATCTCCGCAATGTACCGCTTAAATTTTAATACCACCATTTTCTTTGCTTCAAGTTGATACCAAATTTGGCTGCCCGATCTTGCCCATTGTTATGTTAGAGCCGATTTCCCTTGCCACATTGCCCCGAAAAATGTTGGTTTTTGGGGTCCGCGGCTGAATTATGAAGGAATCGTGGTCATAAATCACGGCGCGAGGGGGCGCGTGACACGTGTTCTGACACCGCGGACCAAAATAAACACATTTTTCGAGGCAATGTTGCAAGGAAAACGGCTCTAACATAATAACGGGCAGAATCGAGCAGCCAAATCTGGTATCAAATTAAAGCTTAGACATCAGAGAAAATGTTGGTAATAAAATTTAAGCGAAAATCCCTGGAAATCTAAACATTTCCTCTGGATTTATAAAAAATAAATCCCCAAAACATGAGTTTTGGCGCACTTTGGTTCCTCCCTGGCCCACTATGCGACGGTGGGAAATTCAAATGCTGATCGGAATTAAAGATGCTCAGAGCAGGGGCGTCGGAGCGACTTCCAAATTGGGGGACGGGACCAACAAAAAGGGCACCTACAGAGGGGAATCTCACATCGAAAATATACAATTTGTTAGAAATTGGGGTATACTCCTACATTGTGGTTACATTAACAGTGATGCTTTCAATATTTATTTCTCTTTGTACATCATACAAGATATTGTTTAAGCATCATACTTTGCAGTTGGGTGTGATGGTCTGAAAAATCATATGCGAGCGAGGAAAAATTTTAAGATTTGTGAGGTCGCAGTGCAAAAAATTACATCTTATAAAGAGAATTCAGTCCAATCCTGATGGGTTTATACTCACATTGTCATAACGGAAGATGGAAAAAACCTTTGATAAGTAGCATAATAATATCATCTATGAAATCGATGCGAGTGAGTGTAGCGAGCGAGCTTTGGGAGAAATTGCCCTAATAGTCACTTTAAATTGGTTGCACGTTTAAAAAGAGAAGAAAAGAGGACACTTATGGAAAAAGATAAGACACTTATTTCTTATACCTGAAAATAAGCACTCACCAGGGATTAAAAAAGGCACTTATGAGAATGGTAAATGGGCATTTGTCGACGGAATTGGGGCACCCAACAGGTTTTGATAGAGGCATCCATAATATTTGAAAATGGGCATTAATTAAAAGGGGATATATCCCTTATTAGAAAGGAAAAGGGGCACGTATCATTGTTAAAAAGAAAATTGTCAGAGGTGTAACTGAAGGCGCATTTTTCGCCCCTGAAATGAGGCACTGACTAAAATGAAAAGAGGTACTTATGAGAATGAAAAGTACACTTTAGTATGTGAAAAGGGGGCATTTATGAGAAGGGGAAGGAGCTCTTTTGTTTTAATGGGGATACTTATCATACGGAAAAGGTGGCACTTATAAGATTGGAAAAGGGGCACACGTGAAAATAAAAGATGCGCTTATGGGAGTTACTATTGGGTAGTTATTAAACGGGGAAGAGGCACCTCCTACAAAGGAAAAGAGGCACTGGTCAAAGTAAAGGGGCACCTCTCAAATTGAATAGGGTAATTATCAGAGGTGAAGGGGGGCACTTGTCAAAATTAAATGGGCACTTTTTTCAGGTAAAATGGGCCTTTTTGCTATGTAAAAAATGGCAGTCCTTACGAAGTTATAGGGGCACTTTTCCTACGTAAGAAAGGGCACTTTGGGGTATTTGAAAAAGCTTCTGGCTATGAGACTGGCTATTTATATTCATTTTCTCATTCATTCAAAATGGTTTATTTGAAATAAAACTTTCATCGCGGCGTTCAGCCGACTTACACAAGTTTACAAACAAAATTAAAAGCACATAATGTAATATAAAACATTGCATGATATATTGAATCTGAAAAACAAATCAGTATAGGTACGAGAAATATAGCTTATTGGAACATATGTCCACGTTACTATGACACATGGGAAACGCTTGAGCTACTTAAATTCGGCTATCTTCGCCGACACCTTCCCCATCTTGATGTCATCGTACTATAATACGATGGCTACACGATGGTATTGCGAGGGTTTCGCGTAGTCCTGTTGCCTTCCGAAAACATTCGGGCAGCATCTTGTTTCGATGGCACCGATGATCACACGAAGTAATTACGAAGATTAAACGATTTGACAAGATGCCCTCACGTTGGCCTTACGAAGAGCAACATGGACACACGAATACAACACCAAAATGAACCTTCGCAAGGTCTTCGGGCAATCTTTTGGCACGCCAAAGATTTTGCCACCGCTCACGAAGTTGCTGCCGGAGCCTGAAAAATCCACCAGCGGTCATACTATTGCCTCAGATGCCCTCACGAATGGCCCGATGTGTTTACGACCAGAGCCGAATTTGGAATTTTCCTTCATCGTGTGTCCATCTTATGTCAACTTCGGGATAGTTTGACGCCGGCATAATTAAAGGGGTGTACACTTTTTATATTTTTATATCAAGGAATTCATGAATTAGGTTTATCTTAATCAATAGTTAAAATATACATAATATTTACTACACGCCTGCCCTTGTTAAATAGGTGGCAACAAACAATACGCTACTATTTGATTCCATAGGCTTATGTGTATATTTAGTTTATACCACGATAGAAATCTACACCGTAAATTATCTGAAACCATATAAACCTCCGCAATTTTAGTACGCGTCAGTCCTTTATTCTCCAATGTGCGGCATCAATACACTGATATTCCTGTACGTTGTGGATTCTTCAGGTTATCATGATTATGATGCTAATGAAGCACATAAAAAGGCCAGTCGTTGCCTGAATGTGGGTGGTGAACCCTTTTATTTGTTTAGATCAAATTTAGGGAAACACGAAAACCCTGCAAATTAATCAGACGAATGACAATCACAAATACAAGTTAATAGACTGAAGTATAGGAAGTCACTATGCAGGAACACATTCATCATTGACAACCAACAAATAGGCGAGGTAACTAGGCAGTCAATTGTTTATTATCAATATATCGGTTGCAAACAAAATGAAATCTCCCAACCCCCAAATACTTTTGTCTTTCCTGCATAAAAGAAAACCTTATAATTATTATTTATACTATCTTTAATATGAAACTACTAATATATGATCGTAATAAAATAATGGCCTTTTCAGACCTCGTTATATTATATCATGAGAGCATATTAAAAATATAGTGGACATTTTTTTTTAGATAACACTCCATCAATTAATCAATTGATGTAATATATTGTACTACAGAGTGAGTAAGAAAAAATGTCCCACTTTTTAAAAGTTGTATTGTTTGAAGTATGAATATTTAATCGTCGGTTTCATGATATGTCTTGATAGAGTTATCCTCCTAGTACAACTAGGTACCATTTTCATTTGAATCTCTGCATGCATGACTGAACATCAGACATTATTTACAAGACTGCCAGATCTCACATGATGATGATGACACGATGGTGGTAGTGAATTTGTACTAAAGGGAAACATTGTCAGGGTTATGCCACTTAAACATTCAGCGATCTTGATAAAAATCAATGCTTAATCAGAAAAGGGAAATTATGAAACAATTGTCACCGTGTGTGTTGTGTGTGAGTGTGTGCGTGTGTGGGTGTGTGTGAATGCATTAGTTGTATGTGTGCGTGTGTTTGTGTGTATGTGTGTGTCTTTCTAACTATCTTTTTTCAATGCTCTGTTGTTCCTCACCCAGTAACTTGGCGCAAGTGAGATCTGGCAGTCTAGTAAAGATTGTCTGATGTTCAGTCATGCATGCAGAGATTCAAATCGTACCTAAATGTACTAGGAGGGTAACTCTATCAAGACATATCATGAAACCCATGATTACATATTCATACTCCAAACAATGTGACTTTTAAAAAGTGGGACATGTTTTCTGACTCACTCTGTATAATCCGTACACGAGGTCGCAGCTTATTGTTCTGTAGCTACATCAACCGTACAACCAGAAACACACCCTCTATCTCTCCAGATCACAAAACTAGTCTGCTGACCTCACACTAACCAATGAACGGATTGGCTGATCAAAAATCCCTGACAGTGCACCTCACCATCAATACTTATAATAAATCTGATTTATTTTTGTAAGAATGTTTTTAATGATTCATTAAAAACATTCTTACAAAAATATAGATAATACTTACTCATCAAAATACATAGGCGCCAACATCCTAAATATGAAGTGTAGCAATATTTTATATTTCAACCGATATCATATAAGCATATCAAATTTTATCTACTTGGTAATTTTAATACAAAAAAAAACAACTTAAACATCAACAGTCAAATTAAAAAATCAAATACTTTCTCGTACAAAATTATCCTCATCTTTCTTTTTGTAAATTTCATTTCAACATTTCAAAAAACTGTAATCAAACCCCTCAATTTTTAGCTCTAAGATCATATCATATAGTAGCAGCCAAGACGTGATTTTCACTTGTTCACTTTGGACAGCATTTCGGGGGTATCCAGACTGAAACTCTTGCATAAATACTAGGGAATAGGGGTAGGTGTTACGTGCTCAACATTTGAAAGAATGTGCAAACTCGCGAGTTTTTATTTTTTCTCTCCAGTTCTCTATTATCTGATAAAGACCTTTTAACTGTTTGGATTTTTTTTAAGGAGTTTGAGGTAATAAGCTATTTAATATTAATTTGAATGTTGGATATTACACACACGTGTATGGATCAATGACAAACATACAAGTGTGACTTACTCAGAATATGGGGTTAAAATAAAAAGTACCTTTAATTCAAAGTTTCTTGTACACACCATAAATCTGTCATTTCATTCATTTTTTCTTGATTAAACATATATTGCCATGCCACACACAAAAAAGAATCATGACACAATGTAATGGATAAGTCATTTTATGTGATCCAAAATGAATAGATGTCTTACAGGATGCGCATTTTGAGTGGAAACACTATACATGTACATCTACAGTGTACATGAACTGTGTATGGCAATTCTCGCAGGTATTATCAGGATATCAGTCCATGGGTCAAAAATTGAAATGGCCCCACCCCCTTAATACTCAGATATGTGTCCGAATAGTGGATACTACGTTAGGATGAAGGGCACCGAAATCAAATGTTGTTTATGAGACCGTGGAAGGCTTTTTTAGATGAAGAAATGGATTACAGAGCAGGTGAACCTTTTCGTGTCTTTATTAATTTCAAAATATGTTACTCACGTTCGTTTGCAATGGAGAAGTGGAAGACGAATAACTTTGTTACGTCTGTATTCTTTGCAATCCCTCGTTTTTGTACAACCGATCATCTCTTTAAACTGCAGTAGTATACATCTTTCTACATCCTTTATTGTTCTGTTTCATTCAAATTTAAAAACTAAATTGTTTTAAAGCGATTAACTCCTATGTCAACTGTTTCTTCCAAATATTTTTTGTTTTCCTTCAGAGCAGAGATTACATTGGCACAACGGCAACTCGTCATGCGTACCCTTGTGATTACCTCGATGTTGTCCAATATCTCATCGGTTAAGTTGATGGCCTTGATTAATGTGATAATCTTGCATTAAACAAAGGCATTTTCGACCTTGTTGAATGTCTCATGAACAAAGCATCACGATATCATGGTACACCGTTACATGGAGCAACGCAAGGGGGAAATAGACGAGTTGTGAAATACGCCATGTCTAAAGTTGGGCTGATGTTAATAACTATACACTTCTTCATATTGCTTCACAGACAGTTCAACTTGATATTGCTCGGTGTCTCTTAAAATGCCATGGGAGATGTAAACAAAGTATCAGACAATGGTTCTGGACCACTAGGTATATCATAACGTTATAATCAACAATATATAGCAGAATTCATTATGTCTAAGGAAGCAGATCTGGGACGTACTGATATTGTCAGTACTATCCTTCTAAATGCATCTTCCGAGGGTAATATCGATACTGTGAAGTATATCATACGTAAAGGCGCGAACCCGAATTCATTTAATAACGATGGCTATACACCCCTACACATTGCCTCACGAGAGGGTCATCTTCATGTTGTTGAATGTCTAGTGAATGCAGTAGCTGATGTGAAGAAAGCAGCAAAGAATGGAGTGACATCTATCCATTTGGCGTCATGTAAAGGTCATGTAGACGTGGTAAAATACCTAATTTCTCAAGGAGCGAACCCGAATTCGGTTGATAACAAAGGCTATACACCCCTACACGTTGCCTCACAAGTGGGTCATCTTGATGTTGTTAAATATCTAGTGAATGCAAGAGCTGATGTAAACAAAGCAAACAAGAATGGCGGGACATCTCTCGATGCAGCGTCATATAAAGGTCGTTTAGATATTGTAAAATATCTAATTTCTCAAGGAGCAAACCCGAATTCGGTTGATAACAATGGCTATACACCCCTACACGTTGCCTCACAAGTGGGTCATCTTGATGTTGTTAAATATCTAGTGAATGCAAGAGCTGATGTAAACAAAGCAAACAAGAATGGCGGGACATCTCTCGATGCAGCGTCAGAAAGAGGTCAAGTAGACATTGTAAAATATCAAATTTCTCAAGGAGCAAACCCGAATTCGGTTGATAACAATGGCTATACACCCCTACACGTTGCCTCACAAGTGGGTCATCTTGATGTTGTTAAATATCTAGTGAATGCAAGAGCTGATGTAAACAAAGCAAACAAGAATGGCGGGACATCTCTCGATGCTGCTTCATTTGCAGGTCATGGAGACATTGTAAAATATCTAATTTCTCATGGAGCTAACCCGAATTCTGGTAATAACGATGGTTATACATCCCTACACATTGCCTTACTAAAGGGTCATCTACAAGTTGTTGAATGTCTAGTGAACGCTGGAGCTGATGTGAAGAAAGCAGCAAAGAATGGCTCGACATCTCTCCATATGGCGTCATATACAGGTCATGTAGACATTATAAAATACCTAATTTCACAAGGAGCGAACCCGAATTCGGTTGATAACAATAGTCATACACCTCTTCACATTGCCTCAAAAGAGGGTCATCTTGATGTTGTTGAATGTCTAGTGAACGCTGGAGCTGATGTGAAAAAAGCAGCTAAGAATGGCGCGACATCTCTCCATACGGCGTTATATACAGGTCATGTAGATATTGTAAAGTACCTAATTTCTCAAGGAGCGAACCCGAATTCCGTAGATAACGATGGTTTTACGTCCCTACACATTGCCTCAGAAGTGCACAATCTTGATGTTGTTGAATGTCTAGTGAATGCTGGAGCTGATGTGAAGAAAGCAGCTAAGAATGGCATGACCTCTCTCGATACGGCGTCATGTAAAGGTCATGTAGACATTGTAAAATATCTAATTTCTCAAGGAGCGAACCCGAATCCGGTTGATAGTGATGGTAATACACCCCTAAACATTGCTTCACAAGAGGGTTATCTTCATGTTGTTGAATGTCTAGTGAATGCAGGAGCTGATGTGAAGAAAGCAACAAAGCATGGCGTGACATCTCTCCATACGGCGTCACATACAGGTCATGTAGACATTATAAAATACCTAATTTCTCATGGAGCAAACCCGAATTTGGTTGATAACCGTGGATACACATCCCTACATAATTCCTCTCAAAAGGGTCATCTCAGTGTTGTCGAATTTCTAGTGAATTCAGGAGGAGATGTAAACAAACCAGCAATTGATGGTGATCAACCTATTCATGCCGCCTCTCGTGGGGGCAACATTGACATGATAAAATATCTCATTACGAAAGGAGCAGATATCGAGGCACGTAATAATTTCGGTTGGACAGTTTTTCATTTCGCAGCAGATAATGGTCGTTTGGAATTTTTGGAATATTTCTTGAGAAACAACACTTGCGGTACATCGGGAAATGGTCACAGCGCTCTCGAAGTTAGATGTCAGGTATTGTGCTCAATTCAAACTGCTTTTACTTAAAGGCACACTGTCCTACTTGTAGCTACTTGCTCCCTCTATATAGAAAACTTCCCAAATCGGTGCCTGTTGGTCCCCCATGATCCTCTTTTTCTTATGTTAAATGAGAGCTGAGTTAATGAGATAGCCACCTGTCACAGTGACCTCGATGGCTCGCTGTGTGGTCTAATCCCTTCTAGCTGCAGTAGTAACGCCTACCTTTAACAGTCGGGTCGCGCAGCACGGTGCACTGGCCAAAATTTAACCACCAATTTGTTGTATGGTGTGTTCACGTGTGCTGGGTCAAAGGAAAACAAATACAAAAAATAGGTCCCTCTAGATGAGTAACCCGATTTCTGGCTTTTAGATAACTCGAGTAAGGATTTAGAGCATTCTAATGAAAGAATGAAGTCTAAAAGTTGCGAACAAATTGAATATTCTCTAAATTAACTTTTCCACACAACTGCAAAAAGTTACAAATGAGTCAATGACTTATTGTTCTCATTGACTAAATACGTTCAAATATGCATGTTATTGAGACATTACTGTAACCACGGGCAACTACCTTTAGAACGTCACTGAAAGATAATTGTCACAGGAATTATTGCCCCGGGTGTAATTGTTCTTGAAGGTTATTCCGAGAGGATAATTATTGTCCATGGGGTACCTGTCAGGGAATGCCTGAAGTCTTATAAATGTCTCAATAACAAGTTTGCAGTCGATTTTCTAAATTTGATGTCGAAAGATTGGGAAGAGTGGAACAAATAATAATAACATAAACGAGTAGGACAAATTGGTGTTAGTGTTTTAGGCTGAGCATTTATCAGAAAAGATGTAGAACATGAAAACAATGAATAAGTTTCTTAAATTGGGTGGGAGAAGTTTAAATAAATAAATTTGAACTTTTCACAACTTTTAGACTTCAATATGTCATTGTTATGGTTTAAATATTAACTTTAGTATCTGAAAACCTGAACTCGGGAAAATAATTGAGAGATGGACGCGTTTTTACGTTTTGCATGGGTGTCTAAATTCGGCCAGTTCGTCGAGCCGCGCCGCGACTCGATCGTTTAGTTTAAAGGCATTCAAATATGAATACGTATTGAATGGCATGTAAGCAAATGCAGTGGTTAATAGGTGTTAAAGTTTTCATCATGAATCTCCATAATAAATACATAATAAAAAACAGAAAATGCAATAAATTTTCAATAATTTACTGCATTTTACCCCGGTCCCCTACATAAAAAAATCCTCTAGACGGCCATGCATTATGGCTCAACGCATGGGCACACAGAAAAAAAAAATTATGTTGGGAACCGGGGTAAAATGCAATAAATCATTGACAATTTATTGCATTTTCTGTGTTTTTTATGGAAACTGCCCCCTACCCTAGCCCCCGCTGCGTACAGTCATGGTTCAGTGACAAAGCAGTCGCCTCGTAACTCTGAGGCCCCAGGATCAAAACCGTGTCGATGTGCTATATTAGTGCCCTTTTGTGGGGCATTAATCCTCATCACTGTCATTTATGACTTAAGGGTGTAGGTCCCCTAGTTGATAAGCATAGTAGCATACACATGTTTCAGCAGTCACGCAAAACACACATTGGCAAATTATTATTCAATAAAATCTGAGAATGTATACTATTATTAGGTATAGCACACCAAAAATAATTACAACAAACACATGTTATTTGATGGTTGCAAATGATCAAGCTTTATGAAAGCTTCAACAAACAAAAAAAAATGAAATCGGTCAATGCGTTGTGATTTTATACCATTTTTTTGATATCGCAAAATTACCGAAAAACCTGCCAGAAATGGTCAAATATTATTGTCAAAAATGGCATAAATCGACAAAGTTGACAACTTAATTCATCACTTTCTCGGACACAAATAATAAATTAAATTATCAGACACTAAAATATCATCTTTGTGGTAAAACATACAAAAAAGAAAATTCATATATCTATTACCGTTTTGAAAAGAGAAGCCAACAAAATAAGCCATTTTTGCCATTTTTGCGAATCTGCAGATATACAAAAGTTGTGAAAATAACTAAGTCCGCCTAATTAATATGCGCATATGTAATCAAATCAAAACCGAACATGATACATCAGTGAAACCTATGTATATCAGACAGGTATGGAAATATATTTCGTTTGTAATAAAATAAAATCATGAATATTCATAAAATATGCAAATTAGGTCATTTCAGCTAATTATATATTCGCACACTCATTATGCAAATTAGGAAAGTCAAACTGTTTATTTTGGGGCATTTTTAAAATCATATATTCATAGATCATATTTACACCAAATATTGACCTTAAATTCCTAATATTTTTGCAATGCCAATACAATATGGCGATGGAAATTACTTGGATCACCGTCACAGCTATTTCCTCATGTGTTTCACAAGTAATTCAGAAAAACCAATCATATAATAAGAATTTGTAGACTTATAGCTACATCACAGTATATCTGCCTTTTTCAAAGATGTCAGATTTGAGGATTTATGACGATTTTCCGAGATACCATTCAATCTTTGGGCATGATGGTAACCCTATTGGCCATAACATTCTACAGGGACTGAATTTCAGAGTGGCAGAAACTTTTAGTGACCCCAGTACAGTTGTGGCTACCTTGAGTGTAAATAACAAATTAATTCAATGAGTGAAACACATGAGGATATTGCATTTTTGTAGGGGAGTTTTATACATTGAGGTGCATTTTGTTCACCACGCAGAATAGCAGCGCGAGTCAATGCGCGATCAGCGGGCCATGTCATACATGGCTGAAAAGACAATATTCTAATTCAATAATTAACATATTTCCCACATGCCTATAACAATGAAACTAAATAGAATTGTAGTTAAAGGTATGCTTGAAATATATGTGAAATAAACATTCAAAAATATTGTTTAGTTTTTTTTAAATACATTTACAAAAATTTCTATTTCTACCAACTGACTGCTGTTGTGTGTGTGTGTTCGCGGGGCAGACTGTTTCCACACAGGCAGTGTGATCACCCTACTATTATCTAGATCTTATATTTTTAAATTATTTTTAAAATAATTCAATAAATTGGGGTAAAAAAAAAAATTCCACCTTTATGAGCGACAGTGTATGTCCAATGTGTGAAAATCTTTCATGTTCTTTTTAGCAGGGATGGAATCCACGTTTATTTTTAACCTAAAAATGTATGCCTTTAAATATGGTCTAGTTCCTCTGGACGAAGGTAAAAGACAAAAATAAGAAAACGCCGAATCCAATACCGGAGAGGACATCGTACACGTTCTAATTGGTCCTAGGACACCCATTCCCTGGACATCCCCCGGATAACCACCTCCAGTCAACTACCCCCTAGGGCAACCACCCTCTAGGACAACTACCCCCCCCCCCGGGAGCAACTGCCCTCCGGACAAACAAAAAAACGGACAACTAACCCCCAGACAACTACCCCTACGACAACTATCCTTTAGACAACTACACACGGGACAACTATCCTAGGGGTAGTTGTCCGATGGGTTAGTTGTCCGGGGTAGTTGTCCTGGGGATAGTCGTCCTAGAGGGTGGTTTCCCCAGGGGGTAGTTATCCTAGGGGGTTCTTGTCCTAGGGGGTAGTTGACTGGGGGTTGTTATCCGGGGTGGATGTTCAGGGGTAGGTGTCCAGATACGGTTCTAATTGTGCTCATTTAGCACAGAATTTGGGATTCGGACTGGCTAATAGGATCGCACAAGTGAGGTATCACTTTATTACAAATAAATATAATAACGTTTTATTTACCCAGGTTAGCCACTTCAGTTCTGAAACTGCTCTTCCAGCGGGGCCTGCATAACATAATATGATCATTGTGTTGGTAGAATAATATATTTGACTTTTTCAAATACATGTATTCGACAATTAAGATGTAAATATTTTCATAAGAATTCAATGAAAATATATTTTAACGCATATCTTAAGCACTACAAAAAATCAATATTATTTCGGGAACATGAGATTTGAGAAGCTTTGTGCTGGATGGACTCAACACAGAGCTTCTCAAATCTCATGTTCCCGAAATAATATTGATTTCTAGTAGTGCTAAAGATATGCGTTAAAATATATTTTCATTGAATTCTTATGAAAATATTTACATCTTAATTGTCGAATAAATGTATTTGAAAAAGTCAAAGATATTATTCTACCAAGACAATAATCATAATGAATCCATATTGTCCCTGAGTTACTAAGTATCCCTTGTCCCTTATTTAGGGCAAACTATATTTAATCGATGAAATTAGAGTAGGACTTCATGCATCTTGTGGTTGGGCCGACTTAAAACTGGAGGTAGTGTACCGATATTATTAATCTTATAGACCTTAAAAGGAGTCACCCCACTTATGGCTGCCGCAAGGGGCGGACATCTGGACTGTGTACGTCTGCTGCTCGAAAACGATGCAGATATTGAGACAGAAGATGCAGAGGGATGGACAGCCATCCATTATGCTGCAGCAAGGTGAAATGTTCATAAACATTTTTCATAGTTTAATAGTACTAATTTTCTCTATGACTATAGCACAAAATATGATTCAACTGTATTGTTGATTCACTTAACAACAACAAAAAATCAACTTTTTGTCATCAAAGCTAAATAATACATCCATTTTTTTCTTGAAATGGTTTAATATCATTTAATTTCTTTAGATTCCATTTTATCAGCGGTTGCATAGGACATTTATATTTGAAAATGATTAAGACACAACCAAAGTTTGATCACGATTACATGTCACCTTTTGTTTTAAAAACAGGTATGTAGTTTGGTTTGGGGGGGAAACATGATGCGAAAGTAATGATGAATAAATCTCAATGAAAACAGAATTCCCATTGTTATCTTAGAATCATGCTGTTAGTAAATAAAGGCAAAAACATCATGAATACTTTTTTACAAAGTAAGTAAAACAAAATATACAGAAATTCGTATTTTGCTATATTGTTTTAATAAAGTGGGAATGAAACAATGCAGAAGCTACTGGATCGGAAAGCAATTATGAGTACGAGACTTTCTAGAAGAGGCCAGTCACCAATAAGTATTGCACTGAGCTCTGGCAAAGCCGATACTGCACGGGTTCTTCTTGATAAGGTACATCTAGCTGTAACTCATTCAGTTTATTATGTTAATTACAATGACATATTACCATCAGTATCACCATAACCCATACTTTATATTCTCTTTCACTACCTCTACTATTCACAACTCATGAACAACAATAACCCCCTTAGTTTTGCTGTAAGGCCTCCTGGTAGCACTCAGAAAAAGTATCTTCCTTTTCATGATGGTGTTAACGAGCCGATAGTACATGCATATTACCTTGTCACGATAATGATAATGATCGTTTGTTCGTACGAAGAATATCAAGGTGTACATTATCTAAATAGGAAGATCCTTAAAGGGAAAGTCCACCCCCAAAATAAGTTTGTTTCGATAGAGGCAGAATAATAAGAAAATAAGGTGAGTGAAATTTTGAGCAAATTCTGAATGAAAATAAGAAAGTTATGAATTATTGAAGTTGTGATCAATCAAATACAAATTGGCAACTCTGTGACTTATTATACGAGCTCTCCTTCATTTGCTTTGTGCATAATATTCCATAAAATCATGTTTTCTTCGTTATTGATGACGGAATATATATTTGTTCCTTGCAGGGGGAGTATAGAAACATATTTGCAATTATTATATTTAGGGTGCATGTATGGTTGAAATTTTTCTTGAGGGAAAATGAAAATTTTAGATTTTTTTAGTACTAAGCAAATGGAAGTTGAGCTCGCATGTTACGTCATAGAGTTACCAATTTGTGTTTGATTGATCACAACTTAAAAAATCCTAACTTCCTTATTTTTAATCGGAATTTGCTCAAACTTTCACTGACTTGTTTCTCTCATTTTTCTACTCCTATTAAAACTAACTTAATTTCAGGGTGGACTTCCCCTTTAATTAGCCAACTGATAGTATCATCGTCAAGCTCTCGAAGTTCAGAAGCACCTTGAGGGGATTTGTAGATAGGACAATCATCGATGACATGATCCATAGTTTGGATCTTTCCACAGGGACAGTTTGGAGATAGATCAGCTCCAATTTTATGCAGGAAATATTGTGTACGGCCACCTCCAGTTCTGATACAACTGAGGTTGACTCAAGCTTTTCATGAGAGGTCATTGCCACTTGATTTTGCACAGGGCTCTGGGATGAACTCCTTCAAGTCGGTAGTAGACGATATCCACTGGTCTGACCAGCTTTTCGCTATCGAGATAGGTAAGGTAGAGGAGGCTTCTCAAGTGTTAAGTGTCTCAGCAGTCTGTGTTGCAAAGTGGCTTCTAGGAAGACGTTGCCCTTCAAAGGCAGAGGGGGCAGTAACAAGGCAGTTATCTCCATCATTCTTTTGGCGAGCTTGTACTGCACATCTCGTCTGAGTTGAGCTGGTGGTATACTAGACACTACTGGTAGATTGCTGACAGGGCTGTGTTGCAATGAGTGTTCCGCTGATTAGTCTCATGGCACCATTGAGGACAACATCAACATTATGTATATGGGCGATGTGGCTCAATGCAGGTGCGGCATAGTCGGCGGTGAAGAAGGTAAGAGCTAGAGTGATGGTGCGAAGGGTGGTGAAATCGGCTCCTCATCCAATCCCAGCAAGCTTCTTTAGGAGAGACCCTGTGGCTTTTTTTTTTAAACTGTGGCTTTGTCATGCTCGTCGAAGGTGAGTCTTCGATCAAGAGTGACTACTAGGTACTTTGGTGTGGGGTCGAAATTCAGCCTAGCCCCATTTAGTGAGATATTCGACCCTCGGTTGGCGTATCGGTTTGCCAGATGGAAGACTGAAGATACAGTCTTCGTCATGCTCATCTTGAGATGCCATCTGTTGAAGAACTCAGCTATCATGCTCAAATCCTTCTCCAGTTATGTTTCGATTGCCTCGAAGGAGTGGTTATCGATCCGATAAATAGGAATACGGCATGCATTCCCCCTTGAGCATATCAGAGATATAGATGTCGAAAAGTATCGGAGCGAGGACAGAGCCTTGCGGCACACCATTGCGGAGTCGCCTCTTCCTAGTGCATTCGCCGTTTGATGTTTCAAGAACAAATAACCGGTCTTGTACAATCAGCATGATATATTTGACAATCTTTACATTTGGGATGGTCTGCAGGGTCCTGAGGTTTAAGCCACGGTGCCATGCTGTGTCAAATGCCGCAGTAAGGTCGTCAAGAACTGCACCAAACTTCTGCTTCTTCTGGAAGGCCGTCTCTATTTCGTTTACAAGCCAGAACACTCGGACTGTTGTTAACTTACCTTTCCTGAAACCTGTCTAGGTAGTAGGTCGCTGTACTTCGACAGTGTCGACGTTTCTGGCAAGTAACAGCCCTCCAAGTAACTTGTATACAGTGTGAGTCAAAATAAAAGTTTACACCTAGAAAATTGCTAATTATTAAAAAAAATCATCGATGAACATTAAACTGTTATATGTTTGATGAAAGAGTGTTTTATCCCAAATCATTTGGTGCCATTTTTGTGTGGTATGTGTTCACGCTTGGATGAACAGGAGACATTGTTTGCGAGAGTGCAAAAATCGACTTGCGCCAAAGTTGCCTATGTGATGTTTGAATAAAACAATTGGGATTTGGGTATCAATTCGGTCTTTGCAGATCCAAATAGCACCCCTAACAAAATTAAACATGCCACGCATATCAAATATCGAATATCAAATATCAACGAACATTTGTGCGCGTGTGTGTAGGTGAGTGTGACTTTGCCCTTTGCAAAAAACATCTGCAATGCATTTCATTTGATACATTCAATCTATTCTCTCACTCCGCTAATCCAAACATAATACATACTGAAGGCATCACTTTGGCGCAAGTCGATTTTTGCACTCTCGCAAACAATGCCACCTGTTCATCCAAGCGTGAACACATACCACACACAAATGGTACCAAATGATTTGGGATAAAACACTCTTTCATAAGATGTATAATAATTTACTGTTCATAGATGATTTTAAAAAAAAATTGCAATTTTCTAGGTGTAAACTTTTTTGACTCACACGGTATGTGAGATAGCAGACTGATTGGAAGATAGCTGTTGGGTTCGTCTGGAGGCATCTTGGGCTTCAGATTGGCAATTACTTAAGCGGTCTCATGGTGTCATGCAGGTAGAGAGAAAAAATGGTAGCCAGGAAGTAGCTTTGTGACTCAGGTTCTTGAGGAATTCTGTGTGTGGATGTTATCATTGCATAGTGCTTTGTCGGACTTGTTTGGTTTTAAGTGCAGTTTCAACCTCATCCAAGGTGAAGGTTTGAGACATTGGGGTTGACTCTAGAGTGGACTTGAGGAGTTTCTTTATCTCATAAATCACGAGAGTGGGTTTTGGCCTAAGTGGTTTCATCTTGCCACTTTCCATTGTTAACTAGGACTGATGCGATGATGTTTGCAGTATGGAGCACTGTTTCGACCAGTGAGCTTGTTGATGGCAGTCCAGGCCTTCCGAATAGAATAGGTGAAGTTGATATCAGAGGCTTCTTCTTCTCATCTAGCTTTCTTTTCTCCTAGTAATATCAGCAAGTCGTTCCCTGTAGCTTCTCTCTCTATATAGTATTGGACTTTAATAGTGTATGATTCATCCAAGCGGTCGCATTCTTCATCCTAGCATGGAATGTACAGTACGGGTTTCATAAATGATAATGATAGAAATGAGAGACAACAGTGCACTATCTACCAAGTATCATCATTTTTACGTCTTGTCTTCCATATTATTAAACGTGTTATCACATCATTATATATATAAAATTATATATATATTGACGGAATCAAAATTCATGTTTTAACTCCGTCATTTATTTGTTTATTTGAGGGTTCTTTTTTCTCACAGGATGCAACATCTATACATCAGAGCGACAGTGCTGGTCTAACACCCATTCACCTTGCTACTGTAAGCGGGCTATCATCAATCATTGAGGAGTTGGTATCACTCGGTGCTGGTGTAAATCCTCAGTCACACGATGGCCAGACACCCTTACATTTTGCCATTAGACTATGCCGCTGTAAGAAAAGACAGGTTGAAGTGACTACAGCTTTGCAGCAGGTTACGTATTTATTCTTTTTGTATAGTTTCTTCTTATTTAGTTTTTTCTTTACAGCGACCTGTTAATCTTTCTAATGGGCACTCATATGTGTGTCCGTGCGTGTGTGTGTGCGTATGAATTATTTACCCATTTAATAAACCGATTTGTTGAATATCTGACCATTCTAGATATGGTAAGGACAAGAAGAAACTTGGTTATGAAAATAATATATATATATATATATATATATATATACACACACCGTCGCTCATATAGTTGGAATATTTTTGTTTTACGCCAATTTATAGAATTATTTTAAAAATAATTTAAAAATAATAGATCTAGATAATAGTATACATTCTCAGATTTTATTGAATAATAATGTGACAATGTGTGTTTTGCGTGACTGCTAAAGCATGTGTATGCTACTATGCTTATGAAATAGGGGACCTACGCCCTTAAGTCATAAATGACAGTAATGAGGATTAATGCCCCACAAAAGGGCACTAATATAGAACATCGACACGGTTTTGATCCTGGGGCCTCACAGTTACGAGGCCATTGCTATGTCACTGAACCATGACTGTACGCAGCGGGGGCTGCATTATGGCTCAACGCATGGGCACACAGAGTATTTTTTATGTTAGGAGCCGGGGTAAAATGCAATAAATTATTGAAAAATTATTGCATTTTCTTTTTTTTGTTTTATTTATGGAAACTGCCCCTACCCTAGCCCCCGCTGCGTACAGTTATGGTTCAGTGACAAAGCAATGGCCTCGTAACTGTGAGGTCCCATGATCAAAACCGTGTCGATGTGCTATATTAGTGCCCTTTTGTGGGGCATTAATCCCAACACTGTCATTTGTGACTTAAGGGCGTAGGTCCCCTATTTGATAAGCATAGAAGCATACACATGCTTTAGCAGTCACGCAAAACACACATTTGCAAATTATTATTTAATAAAATCTGAGAATGTATACTTTTATCTAGATCTATTATTTTTAAATTATTTTAAAAATAATTCCATAAATTGGGGTAAAACAAAAATATTCCACCTATATGAGCGACAGTGTATATTCGTCGGTAAGTGTGCGAGTGTGTTTTGCTACTGTGTGTGCGTGTGTGTGCGTGTGTTGAGTTTCCCGTTTTTAAATCATAAAAATATACAAAGGCTTAGCATTAGAAACATGCTTAAACTATCCGTTTGTTTTAGTTATGGTTACTTTTTACAATATTTTCACTGGCTCACAAGGTAATTTATGTGTGTATGTGTGTCGTACGTGTTTGTAGATGTGTGGGCGAAGCCACCGAATGACGATTGGGCGAACACATGCTCATTTAAACGGACATGCAAATTTATTATTATCATTATTAGTATTATCATTGTCATTATTATTAATATTACTACTATAACTATTATTGTTATTGCTATTGTTGTTATTATTATTATTAAAAGTAGTGTCATTAGATAAATAGAAATAATAATTCTAGTATAGTCGTTACTGTTTTTGTCATCATTGTCATTGTCATCATCATTTTATGTTAGAAGTTGATAATGCCATGCTAATAGATTGCTGTAAGTATAATACCAATAATCTCATTTTCTGTAATCGAAAATGTAGAAAGCGAGTAGGAGTGTAATGAAAACACTTAGTTTGGACATTCTGTATTTGCTTGAAGGTTTGTTTCACTATAATCTAGTTCCTGCAGTTACGTAATCATAAGTCCTTAACCTTTTCATGCATTAACGAAATAGATACAACAAGAGAGTGATGATGACTTATCCCCCGCGGAGGCTTTCGTACAATTCCTTATAAATCAAGGATGCAAGGTCGACATCAAGGATAACGAAGGTTTTACCCCGGTACAGTATGCCAGAGATGAGCGCGTTAGACAAATGGTATTACGGAGGTGAGAACATTATAAACATAATATAACCAGGCTCCGTAAAATACGATTCTGCTTAACATTTATCAAAAATATATACATAATCTAAGAATCTGATACAATGTAAGAAATTTGACAACTTAATTTATGTACAATATTTCTTCAATTATTGTATGCGGGCCCAGCTGATTTTTTCATATGATTTGTCGATTTCCTAATTTTGTTTGCTGCAAACATCAGTCCTTAAAGACAATAATTCTTATCGCGTATCATGTGATGGCATTGAAGACCTTATAATCAACACATTGTTGATACAACACTGTCATATACAACAAGATATTCTATGACGTAAAACAATGATGCATGATGAGTAATACATCCCAATTTGATAGACTCGTACTACCTATTCCTTCTTTCTTTTGTTCTTTTGGCAGGTTATCCGAAGATGATGTTCATGTATTCCGCGGTAAGAATTTCATTTGATTTTCAGTGACTTTACTTCTCTCTAAGATTTCATAAAATCCACTGTTTTCCCCTATCTGATTAACTTGCCCTTTTTGTCGTATCTTATGAACAAATGTAGATCTACCGATTGCAAGAGCTACTGAGATTAATCGCACCATTGGCTGTGAAGGAGGAATTTTACATTTAGACAGCTGTGACGTCACAATGTCGATTCCACCAAGGACAGTGCAGGCTGGCTCTTGCCACGATGTGTCTATAGCTCTAGTTACTGATGATCCCCCACCTATCCGAGAGAGAGAGTTTCTTACAGGCCATGGCATTGGCATCACATTCCCTGCACAATGGCGCTATTCCACATGGAAGCCTGTAACATTGACTATGCCTCATGCTGCAACCGTGATAAAGTCATCAGCTGTTCAAACTGACATTATCTGGAAGCACACTGAAACAGCCACAGGTTAGTTGTCAATATGAGGATGCAAGGGAGTTATAAACGCAACATCATTTTTCTTTCAGGACTTACTTGGCGCAGTGAGAGTGTTTACGTTATCACCTCTTGTTAAAATGTGCCATAATTTTTTTTGTTCATGCATTCCTCACTCACCTATTTATATATTTTTTTCATCAAAATAATGTACGTTTTTTATGATCAATTCTTCAATTTTGTAATAGCTTAACAAACGCAAACGTTGTAAACGAAGCGTTTAGTAACACATTGAAGAATTTTTAAAGTCATCACATTAATCATGGTCACACAAAAGATGCAAACATATTTGTATTTGAATTGTTTTCGTGTCAATATGCAACTGTTTACAGTTCACCGTGAACGGACTCCTGATGATGGCTGTACGCAATGTATCCTTAAGAAAAGGGACATCAAGCTCGTCATAGATGCCCCGTCTGTCATTCAGGACAAGGTACAGCTTTGGATACCGATAAAGCTTCATGAGCATGCTCTTGGTAAACGAATGGTGTGCACCCCTTTCCTTCCCATTGACATGGCACAGGGGGAAGACATCGCACTTCGGATTTACATACATGAAGACATACCTTACATTGTTCAGGTAAGTTATATACACTGTTGGTCATAATGGTGGAATAATTATTTCTACCCCAATTTATGGAATGATTTTGACAATGATTTATTTCTAATAGATCTAGATAATAGTATACATTCTCAGATTGTATTGAATAATAATTTATGAGTGTTTGTTTTGCGTGACTGCTAAAGCATGTGTGTGCTACTAGGCTAATCAGCTAGGGGACCTACGTCCTACGTCCATAACTGACAGTATGCTAATCCCTAGCTGATTAGCATAGTAGCACACAAATGCTTTAGCAGTCACGCAAAACAAACACTCGTAAATTATTATTCAATAAAATCTGAGAATGTATGCCATTGTCTAGATCTGTTAGAAATAAATCATTTTTATAATCCTTCCCTAAACTGGGGTGAAAATATTTATTCCACCATTATGACCAACAGTGTATATAAATGCTGCGTATACGGAGAATTGTTTTCACGTTTATCATAGGGAAAATGTATTTTTTACCTATCACAGAATGCCAAGTCTATCATTTAATTGATTTTTTTTTTTTTAATAACTTTATGAAATAATTACATTTAAATATTCAACTTTTCGAGACATGTCGAATTACATTTGTTGGATGCTGTATATTCAGGCCTATTATTTTGATCGATGATATAATGTCTGTAAAAGAATATATAACTTTCTACACTTCCGATGAAAGCTCATGGTAAAGCTACAAATGATTACATATATCTTGTCTAAACTTTTTTTGGAAATCGGTATCTGAAAAAGCCTAACGTTTGACTTTATTGATACAAATTTCTCTATCACAAATTTCTTATCCCTTAAATTATTATCGGTGTTAATAAGTAAATGTAAAATAAATACTGTTTTTCTTGTTCACGTCCAAATTATTTCATGTGTGTCATTTATTAATAATTATAATTGAAATCACCTTGTTTATAGTAAAAGAAAAAATATTCCGTATCCCTTCAAAATTCTTTTGATTACATGCCTGATGCATCATGAAAAAAAAATCTACAAAGCTAAAGAAAGACATTCTTTTTACATGTGAACAGTATTTCCGATTCATGCAATATTTTGGTTGAGAAACGGAGAAAGATACTATATACTTTAGAACTGTTGAACAGATCTTCATTACATGCAACGCACTGTTTATCAACTTTGGCAGATCGTAGAAAGTGAAGTGATCATCATTATTACTATAATTCCCATCACTACATTTATACGACCGGCTGTCACTGTTGTGTGTATGTTCTTAATATGAAACAGAAAATTCAGGAAGAAGAAGAAAATCTGCTATACCATCAGGTACATCCTGGGAGATGTTTTGGTCTTGAACCTGAATCAAATGATCTAGAGCTGGAAGGCAATGTGACAAGAAGGGTAATAATTATTCTTATTCTTGTTAGGTTTGAATGTCTGTGCATTCTAGTAAAAAAAGAAGATGTGCTTGATACATGGCATGAGATGCAAAATGATTTTCTTCGTCATATTGTTAACGGTCTGCTAATGATAGTACAATAGAGTAAAATATCCTATAGTTAGGATATGCCTCTAATTTTGGCTTTGCGGGTGTGTGTAATATATATGTAAACATATAACAACTTTATTATTCATACTCTTACACAATTTTGTAATGCTTTAAGTGTGAAAAACTGATTTGTTCCGATTTATGTATTCAACAAAGGCCCAAATTAAACAAGCACCTCTTTATTCTTCACTTACAAACAAAACACAACAAAAAACATCAAATTTACAAGAGGTATGCATTATTTAGTTACTATGTATATGTACATATATAAAACCCTATCGGGTATATTACTTGAAAATCATAAAAAAATCCTAACCCTAAATCTAACCCTAATCCGTAAACCCAACCCTAAAACATGTCTGTAGAAATATTGCCTTCGTAATGGAAATGTCTACTGCACGACTCACTTTTTCAGTCCAAATGTCTGTATAATGACGTCTTAAATCCGCCCACGTCGTCTTTAAAGTTGTCCCAAATGCTGTTGGGAGAAATAACAACTAAATATTGTAAATATCATATTTGATCAGATCATCTCTGCGAAAGATTTATTCAACCGGCAGGAGACACTAGTTTCGATGCCTATCAAGACGGAAAGCAATGCGAAAACTCAAATTATTAACATCTCGATTTCAGCAACAAGTACCAACCAACCAAAAACCAGCATGACGTTCGTGGCCATACGTACTGGTTTGTTAATCTTCTTATTCCCCTCCTCCTTCTCCTCCTTCTTCTTCTCCTCCTCTTTCTTCTTATGCTTCTTCTTTATCTACTTTTTAAATCTACTTTTACTCTTACCTCATTTAGTTCTAATTATTTTCCCCTCCTCCTACTCCTCTTCTTTTCCAAAAGATAAAAACAAAATCATTTATCGTTTATTAAAGCATGTCACAATTTTTATCATTTTCATGGAATCGAGGATCACTGCATACTTTTCATCATGTTTATATTCTAAGATATATTGAGCTGCGAATTTGACGGAAACCTATACTTGAGGGATTTTAAAGTAGGAACAACGTGTAAATTGCACAATACCGGCAAGAACACAGAATTAAATAGGTTCGTGTTTATGTCAGTAGGGACTTTTAGATTTACACGACGAGAGCGTGGACTGCCGCGTGTGTCATTGTGTTCAGGCACTGGGCCGTGCCGTGTAAATCTAAAAGTCCCTATTGCTTTAATTTCTTAACGCAATTATCATCCCCGTAATTATGCAGTAGGTGGAATCAAAATTACTCTCGTTCCAATGAGATAAATGGGTTCACTAAACAATTTTTATCATTTTTCTCCAAGGATTCTCCGCCGACATACATTCAACCCTAGATGATATGGTCCCTGGAGCGAATGTTGACTTTTGGTAAAATTACATTTGTACACGATGTATTAATCTTTGGTACTATATTTATATTACCATTATGCTTTTTACTTTGCGTGATATGCTCTAAAACAGTGTTATTATTATTATTATTATTATTATTATTCAAATGTAACATGAACACAATGGAAAAATTATAATTTCGATTGAGTCAGGTTAAAAATATGAACTTCATAATAGGGGGCCTACACAACTTAAATTAATAATGTACCACTGGGTTTATGAAAGAGCTAGTGGAGAAAAATCTGAAAGATATGAAAGTCTGACTAAGATTAAATGAAATACTAATAGTTATGTCATCAAGGGGTACAACTTTTACAGTGGATCAGGATCCAACACTTAGTTAATTTAGAATGATTCAGACTCAGCGGAATTATTGTCATGCTTTCCGCAGGGATCTAACATAGGCCAGCTACTCTTCATCTTTATGTCAAGTACATAAGTGGAATAACTCGTCGAATGCGATGCTAGTTGTATACGATTGCATCCTCTACCGGGCAATCAAGCAGGCCAATGACACAGAAATCCTCTAATCCGATCTAAATACGCTAGCTACCTGGGCAATTGAAATGATTAAGTGAGAAATAAAATTCAAGTGCTCCAAATGTTCCTCGGATTTTAAGGAAGAGATGTAGCCTTCATCAACCGAACGGTACACAATGAACGTACTTTCAAGGAGGTTAACCAAAATCCTTCCTTCGGAGTTGACCAAAATGTATTGTTGTCGAAACAAGCAGAGCAATGCTTGAGATGAAGACTATCTGGCCTCTCGTCAAGAATATTCAGACAGCTGCATTTTGTTTAAAGGCTTCATCTTAAACATGTTGAATACGCATGTAGCGTAGCATGTGGGATTCCTAGTTAAGCGAGGGCATCAACAAACAAGAGGGCGTTCAGAAGAGAGGGGCGAAGCTGGTCACTGACAAATAAATTCGGGATAGACATCCATGTATCACACCTGAAAATGACCTTAATTGGCAACGACTTCAAAAACGACGACTTGTGGCTAGGCATTCACTCTTCTTCAACATGAGATCCAATTTAATGATCACCTTTTCCCCAAGAACCATTTGGGCGTCGAATTTACTTCCTCCTGAAGTGTAAATTTAAAAGTCAGAATAAAAATTTCCAGACCCAGGAATGCAATCAAAAGTGAAAATATGATCATTTATTTCTGGACCATGTTCATATAATTTCAAAATGATGTGATTAAAATGTATGAAATATAGACTCTCGAATGTTAACGATCTTATTAGCCAACAATATCTGGCTTCGGGAATCATGACCAGGAACAGAACAGACTCAGAGTCAGATAACGGAGGTAGTATCTCTTTATTGAGATCTGGCTGGGATACTTGGTCATGATATTATGTAGATTTACTTATCAATAAAATAACGGCATTCTTTTTTGGCACTTGCTCTTCTCCCTGTATTTCCATTTATAGCAACGCCGAAGAGACTCCGAGTGAAGAATTCATCACAAAAGAGATTAACACTGATAAGTACTACCATCTTGGTCTAGCATTGGGTTTGTCCTACCAGACACTTGACAGCATCCAGTTCAGAAGCAGACAACATGAGGAGGCTGGGGTTTATACCCCAAATCAAAAGGCTGTTATCTTTATGATCCGCTATTGGAAATGCTTGCAAAATTCCGTCTCCCTAGCACACGATCATCTAAGAGAAGTGTGGAAATCCGTGAGCGATTCAGGAGATTCAGCCACGGTTTCGAAACAACGACAAAGTGTGGGTAAGAACGCACCAAATATTGAAAAACATTTATAATCATTTTAAAACAGACCAGGGAATATACAGAACTTAATTTTTTTACAAAATGAGGAATCGTGCAATCCAGTTCATTCTTCGAATTCTATTGATCAATAAGGTCTTTATATTTCACCTTCTCTCTAAAGGAAAGCAACATGACACAAATGTGGAAGAACTCTTCGAAGGGGAATTCCCCCTTGAAGAACCAAGGACCATCTCGACAGAAGGCCTACATGCTTTGGAGGTGGAGGTAAGTGTTTCCAAGCGGTAGGTGTTTGTCGTTAATATTTCCAGAGATTTAGCATGTATTTTCAAACCAGGGCCTGTTGCATGAAACTGACCAATGATGATACCGGTGCCATCAGAATTAACTACCATTTCAACATTACTGAACAGCCAATTAAATCAAGATTTCCATGAAAGTTATCATTAATGGCAACATTACCATCAATAGTAGGCTTTATTACTGTACTACACTCGTTACCAACGTGTCTATCGTGCATCATAGCCCTGCTAAGCATGAAGACAATTTGTCGACGCTTCCTGCATCTTAAAGCCTTAACCTTACAATAAAATGTTCTCTTGAATAAGCTAGGAACCTTGATGATTCGTTGACAGATCTATACAAAATACTGACTTTAGCAACGAAAGCGTCATTTACTGTACTATAAATCCTCATTTCAGCCCGTCAATAAAATCTGAAAGGCTCTAGCTTCCCCGGGCTATCACCCAAAGCGAGTTCAGATGGCAGACGTAGCAAAAATATTTGATGGATAATCACTCTGATGTCACAGAAATTCCAAACAACCTTCCCCTATCTTTCTTTCCCTATCTCTCTTTCTCTCTCTCTCCATTTTTCTTCTTTTCCCTCACCAAAAATCCCTCCGACTTTTAGAAGACTTTGGCGGAACAATGTAAAGTGCTTTTGACGAATAAAACTGCATAAATTTTCCCCATAGCGATGTACATATCATTGTCTTTTGTATCAAGTTGTATTCGTTTTGCTGTAATCCTGTTGAATATGTCTTTTTGGCATCTGGCGATGAATTTGTTTTCCCCTCCAAAGATTCCAGAAGAATGGGGTCGCTGGGAGGAGAGGCTTCATCATAAGCGAACTAAAACTCCTAGTGTCAGAAGCGACTCCTTAAGCAGGTATAACATGATTTTAAAATGTGTTTAAAGGGGTATTATTAATTTCTAGTGTCTATCAGGTAGATAAGCTTAAAATGGCGTTATATCCTTTTGCCGAAGGATAATGTTTTTACCTCACATAATTAATAGATTAAACGCATTGTGAGGGGAAATTATTATAGATCCAGATCTGTAATCTTGATTTGGCGTTAATTGTGATAAACTCCCTCTCTCTATGATACGATACTAGAAACCAAATACGTTCAGACAAGAAGTCATGAGTAATTATGATTACAGGGTCTTAGGAAGGACAGCATTGGGGCAGATGAGGCTCCCATTAGGATACAAACGTTTTAATCATAATCAATCCTATTATTATCATCAATTTTGCTATTATTAGTAGTAGTATTCTTTGTGATGTTCTCGTTTATATTTTCATCGTACAGTTTCAGCACTGTGCTAGAGGAGGAGGGTCGCTTTCCGCAACATTGTAAGTTGCCCTGTCTTGTACTACATTTTTTTGTAATTGTTGAATAACTGGTGCAAAATACCCTTTTTGTTTATTAATACGTAAGTCATTATAAGCAAATCAATGTGTTCCTGAATAGCATAATGTGAGCATGCTTATCTGGCTATTACAAGAAATAGCACTGTTCAAATGTAGTTTTTGAGTAAATTAGAAGGTTCTTAATCAATATATCATTATGTAAATATGTCTGTTTATAATAATGCTTATTCGCGTAAAGTGACCGTCTCAATTTCTAGACACATCCGTGACAGAGTTGAATTTATTTCAATTGAATCGATTTATTTTACACACGTCCAAAAAAAAAAAAAAAAAAAAAATCAATATACATGATATACATAATAACTATTCAACAAATTAATGATGTAATAACAACTTGGAAGAAATAAATCAACAAGAACAAAAGCATAAATAGTGAATAACATTTACCTACAAACAAATTAATGTCAATGAGGGGTGTTACAAAAAGTAATAAATATATAACTTAACCCAATTCATTATTGGAAAAGAAGACAAAACAAAGCAAATTTATAAATGATTATTACATTTAAATTGAGTTAAATCGCACATTGTGTAGAAGGTACTTTTTTAGTTTGGATTTGAATATATTCAGGGATCTATGATTTTTAATGTTTTTAAGTAAATTATTTCAGAATAAAAGGCCATTTTTAGATAGTGATTTTTCCCATATAATACAATAATTAAATTTCCCTCTGGTACTATAATTATGAATGTCAGAATTTTTTATAAATAATGTGTGAAATAATGTGTAATAATTTTGTATAATATATATACATGTACATAAGAAATACCAGGAATATAATCGTATAGTTCATATATTGGCAAAATATTGAATTTTTTGTAAAAGAGGGGCAGTATGTGTTCTGAAATCAGAATAAGATATTATACTAATTAGTCTTCTCTGTTATTTCTTATCCAGGTTTTGGACAGGGCAATTATATTATAAATATATTGAAATGACTGTTTAAAAGTTTAAATTCCACTCTTTCAAACTTCTACAATTTAGGTGGATAACAGAAAATTGTGTTAAGAAAATAAAGCAAACTTGTCGCTGAGCTCTTCAAGAGTTAAGTGACATTAGTCATTCATCATTTTGAAGAGTACGACTGTTTTCATTATATTCTTTTTATATAAAGTAGATACATATTCCATAACACAACCAGTTTCATTAAGATGAAACAACAATATGTTAGTTTAGTAGAAGATTAAAAGAAAGAGGTACAAACACAGAAGCAAAAATATATATAAAGAAATACATCAATAAAGGGACCCAAACAAAAATCTAACAACAATTAAAGTCCGGGTAAGTTATATCAAATAAATGAATGACACGTGAGAATACCAGGAACCATAAGTTAGGGTAATTCAGGTTATGTATCATAGTTCATTTTATATTATAATTTGTAATGTGTAAAGTAAGAGTTATCTTCTCATCTAGATTTGGGCAAGTTCTTCAAGCCACTTTCATTCGAGATGAATTTCGACAATTTCTCCCGATTTGATGCTTCGATGAGAGCAATGACTTTACCGCCTGTTGCCCATCTCTGCTCTTCAGCTTCACAAGTGAGAATAGACGAGCATCGTCATGATGAAGGTATGCATTCCCTTTAGTTCTGTTTTTTTTTTGTTTCGGCAAGTAAGAAATGGATCAGTAATTGAATCATGTTTACATGTTCGTTTTATACAATAAAAACGACGATAAAACAAATAATACTGTAATGTAAAACATTGTGTTCTACTCAGTATTGTTTATTCGTATTGTAACATCTCTAATAATACTAGTAGTGTATCAACAATTATTTACAGAAGTAGAGCATTCCAAGCAAGCAGTTTTGGAATGGATGAAATCTGGAGAAGGAGTAAAGACGGCGGATGTCAGACCACACGAGTACACTACACAACCTACAGATGAGGAGGGACAGATAATAGAGTCCGCTCACCATATGTCTCCACCGAGCGCCCACCAGGATGAAATTCCAATTGAAAATCTTGAAAGCAGGGAAGATTTGAGTGACGGTACTGTCATGATTCGGCTTGAGAAGCATGGTATTGAAGTAAGAATCCCACCAAACGAAGCTTACAGAGCAAAGGATGTCATCGTCGAACCAATCCATGACATTCCACCTGAGTTGGTGCTGAAGGAAACGGAAGCCATCATTTCCGTCGGCTTGAGGATGTCGCCCTCCGATGCAACCTTTGACATTCCAGTGACAGTAACGATGCCCCATTGTGGTATATTCACAAAGCCAGAGACTGCGAAAGTCGTCACTTATTATCGCAAGTGTGGTAAAGTCTTCTCATCCTCTGTCCCATTTACATTGCTTTTCATATAAAAGTAATAGATCTAATCATGGAAGATAATTACACAGGTATTAAACGTACATTATAATTGTTCTTTTTACACTCTAACACATAAAGTTATATTGTTTTGTTTTTGGCAAAAGAGTTCCGTTAATTCCGTTAATGATCACTGATTAGAGGTTAATATACACGGACGTATTTAGTGATTATAAGTATTATAATACCTCTTCGTGAACTTACATGTTTTAACATGCAAGTATATGATTGTATCAAATGATAGTTGTGACAAAGGTGTCGGTTAAACATGTACTATACATCTTTGTTATTACTTGCATAAATAGCTTCGGAAAGTTTTACGGCTCTTCTTTCTACCGGCGGGAGCCCGCAATGTGTTGTAAGGCATCGCGACCTAGATATCTACATGAACCACTTCTCCGAAATATGGATAGTAGCTATCATCAGAAGGACATTCATTGGAAAACGTGTTATTTGTACACCATATATTCCTGTGTCAGCTCCGAAGAATGATGAACACGTGTTGTTTGTCCACGTAAGAGATGAAAACATTGGAAAAGGAGAGGTTAGTGTTTTTTCCCCGTCTTTCCATCTTCTTGTTCTTCTCTTTTTCTGTTGGTGGTCTTTATCGTCATCTTCCTTATTTGCATTTATAGTACCAATATAATATTCAGGTACGATCGTCAACATTCATCAAGTTTAAATGTAAACGGATTACATAGACGTGTCGTGATATAGTGGTCCATTTCCTTGACTCTCAATACTAGCGTTTGTGGGTTTGAATCCCAACCAGGTACTGATGTCTATTGGCAAGACATTAATCCACATTTTCCACGCTCCACCCAGGTGAAAATTGGAAACTAAGATTTCTAAGGGAATACTAACTGAAGGGCCTGCATCAAGATAAGCATTAATACTGATGTGCTTACCTTGGGTTAATAAGACCAAATTATCATCCTGATCTTTTGAATTCTAAACTTCGGTAGATCTAAGTTATATATTTGCATTTGTTTCTTGTTCCATTTCCGTCTTTCTTGTTTTCTTTTCTCTCGCTACACTCTAAAAAAAACTGCTCAATTTGAGTAAAAATGTTACTCTTTTGAGTAGTCAAAAGGGAACCACCCGACTTTTGAGTAAACTTTACTCAGCATGTGTTGAGTAACAAATCTACTCATCTGTTGAGTAAAAATATTACTCAATAAAAGACTAAATCTCTACTCAGTTTGAATGAGTCAACCTTTACTCAATATTTACTCCTTTGTTGAGCGGTTCTCTTTTTTTACTCAGCATCTGGGTAGAAACGTAATCAACTCATGTCGAGTAAGAAACTGCTCATGAGTTGAGCCAAATTTTACTCAATTAACGAGTACATGTTTTGACTCAAATTGTTTGAGCAATTTTTTGCTCAAATATTGAGTATGATGTTTTCTGGGTAACGCTTAGTTGCTCAATCAATATTGAGTAAAAACATGTACTAAATTAAGTACATGTTTTTACTCAATACTGATTAAAACAAAGGTGCATTCAACTAGGGTTTTAACTTTTTTACTAAGGGTTTAACTAAACCGCTGATTAATATTGTTCCTTTTTCAACAGCTGTTAAGTAACCATTATTTGTCAATGGAGAATATAAACCATAATTTTGCCTGATTTCTAAATTTAGCATTGATTTGAAGTTCTTCACTCACACACTATGCAAATAACCTAAAGTCAACGACATTTTAAATTCAGTAACATAATTTGTGGACTTTAATTTCCAAAATCAGTTTGAATCACAGTGAAAACTCAGAGTTCTCTCATCAAAGAAAGACTCTCATAATTAGTCCATCTGTACTAGGGTCCATGGTTTAATAAGATCCTTGGTACGAATTCCATGAATGAGACGATCAAAGAAGTCCCATATGACAGCTGCCTGGGCAGGGTAATCCAGCTGTAGTACTTGAAACATCTTGTAGCAGTAGTCAACTGCTGCTGTCAATGAAGAGCATGAACAGGCGCTTCTCTCGAGGACTACATAACACTGTCCTGGCTTCCTCGGTGCTCCTCAAAGCACCAACAAAAACAGTGGGCTCCTTCTGAAGGAGGCCAGAAAAAAAAGTCCAAGCCAGTTCCTTCCTAAAATGATAACATTTGGATATATATTTAACATGGTAGGAATTAACAAGGAAGAGGTTAATATGTGCATTAAGTTTCGATAGGATGATAACAACTAATTGGTTTTGATAAAAAGAAGATTGTCTTTTTCGGGGGGGGGGGGGGGAGTTGTCCTACTCCGAGTCCTAGGGAGTAATTTTCTAGGGGTAATTGTCATCTGGGGTGGTTGTCTTCAGGGGGTTATTTTCGGGTGGGGGGGGGGGGGGGGTAATTGTCCCGCTGGTAATTGGCCGATTGCCCAGGGGTAATTGTCCTAGAACCATCTGCATCAATAGGCCTACCCCAGGCCAATACGTGTTTAATACAAATACAATAAAGTAGGCTAGCTATTAGCTATGCACGCTCGCCCTTAGAGAATCGCCCAAGTTGAAAATCACATTAATGACATAAACAGTGACAACAATAATTTCACAATCTTGATCAACACAGTGTCCTTGAGACTTGACTGAATATCACACGGTAGCTCTTTTAATATTATCATGAGGATTTCTTACCTAGATGTCGGTTGGAGCTCTTCCAAGCTCGATCCATGAGCTCAGAATTTCTTCCCAATGTGTCACATCTATCTCAGTTCTTTCGCATCTTTCTGCACGCGCACATGCATGCACGAGACATGCACATGACGGACAATGAAAGAGTACAAAATTACAGTTCCTTAGGTAGACAAAGGAACATACAGCTGCTATTATGTAAAAATGTGTAGAACAGGTATCACATACATATTGACAGCTAGTTGCACTTTCTATCGATCCAACTTTCACTCGCACCCGAGGTAATTTCGGGTTATACCCCCTTCACATACACAGATTTTTCTTACGAGTCCTTACGGATCGCACACACTCACGGATCTTTCAAGGATCCTTACGATTTGGCCACTTTTACGACCGGTTTAAGAGTTATTACGAGCTTTTTGCGGTATATTACGGATTATTACGAGTTATTACGATGTATTTACGGCAATAGTTCACTATTAGTTACGAGTTGTTACGGATAACTACGAGTAACTAACGCGTTAGTTACGACCTGTTTACGTGTTGTTACAAATATTTACGAGTAAGTTACGAGTATTTACGAGTCCTTACGATTTTTAGCCAAAAAATAACAACTGAAAATGAAGTGTTCGAATTTGCAGCTTTTATACCTTTCCCCAAATCGTAAACAGTTCGTAAGCATACGTAAAGTATACTATCTATTCGTAAAGTACTCGTAATTACATCTAAAATTCTCGTAATATCCCGTTTCAATCCGTAAAGCCATCGTAAAATGACCCGAATAAAATCGTAAACAACACGTAATCACACGTAACCATCCGTAAACTGATCACAATACAAATTGTAAACTAACCGTAATGAATCGTTATAAAAATCTGTTACGAGTCATTTGCGGATTCTTGCGAGCAGTTTACGGATGGTCACGTGTTGTTGCGAGCGGTTTACGGATGATTACGGATTGTTACGAGCTATTTACGAGCTATTTACGGATAAATCAATCCGTGGACAATCGTAAGAAGATTTTTGACATGTCAACAAATTTGCCTCTCCTTTCACGGATCCTTAAGAGTGTCTACGATTTGTTGCGAGTTGTGACGAGTTATTTACGGATACCAGCGAGTTATTTAAGGATTCTTGCGATTGACTACGAGTTGGCGATCCGTAAGGACTCGTAAGTAAAATCCGTGTATGTGAAGGGGGTATAATTAGAGATCAATGTTGAGTTATTTATCACCTGCCGCCGCGTAATACCCAACCGTAGTTTACTCAAAATTGACACAAACGAAGTTCTTACTCAATGTTGAGTCATTGATTTACTCTTTATCGAAGGTAACAAATTACTCGGATGACGAGTACCACTAAAATTGACTTCTTACTCCAGCTTGAGTACTGAATTGCTCATTTTGTTACTCAGCTTGTTTTACTCGGCACAATTTACGCGCTGACATTAAGAGTGTATCTCTTCTTCTATAACTTACAGTTTATACTGTATTGAGTGGGAATGCATTTGAACTTGAACCTGAACTATCGATTGTTTTTTCTTTACATTTATTATTGTGTAGGTGCAGCATGGATACATGGCTCCGATCACGGGAGAGCAGTTCTTAGTTAGGTGGCGTTCTGGAGCGTTAAAGATTACTTGCCCAGAGAGCACTATGAAAGACAAGGCCATGGTAACAATCAAACAATCAATTTTAATCAGCCTGCTCAAAGTGTTCTTTTATTCAGTTGATGAGCTGGAGAAATGCATTCTCGGCATTCAGGCATACATGTATTTAATAACTTACGTTATAGAAGTTATAGAATTGTATGATGCTTTTTGTGCAAAATTAATTGAGCGTCTTATTGATTAACCACCATTATATGTAACACATAATTTGGCAATTCGAGAATTGGGAAGTTTATGCTTGGTTATCTTTTGTTTTGCTATTTCATTTTATTAACACCTTAGCATTCCATTGTTCGAATCAGTTGATTTACTTTTAACATAAAATACAGTGCACAGAATGTCAGTCAAATTTGGGTAATTGTTGTTTAAGAATGGAAAGTTCAATGTACTGGAAAAGATCTACAATATAGTTAATATACTCAATAGCTTTCGGACCGTTTTCATCCTGCATCCTTATTGTTTTGGAGGGATCTAACAACAGTTCGATTTTTTTTTTACCGAGGTAGCTAAAATAGAGATAAAGAGAGTCAGCATGTGCGTAATTCAAATACATTTGTAATCCATTAGGATATCAGCATTTTTTTCTTCTTTTAACAAGGATGAACTAATTCTAGAGAAAAAGTAATAAAAGGAATGAAAATAATCATCGGTTTTGTAACGGTGTTCGCGTTATGTTCTGAAGACAGCATTATCCTTTTTTGTGAAGTAATAACTTGCAATTCATATTTTTATTTGTTGAGTAAAACTTTGTTATGTAAATATTACGATTTTGCCGTATATGAATCAACCCTCTTAAATATAGATTAAGATTTCTATTTTGTAGACTAAATTGATACATTTTGGTTTTACGGGTTACATACAGTTTGTACAGTTTTATTTTCAATTTTTCTTTCATGAATAGATATATATATATGTACCTTTGTATCTATACATTTATATATATATATATATATATATATATATATATATATGTACATACACAAATATGTATGTGATTATGTTGTAGACTCTACGGGGAAGTGAGCTTCGCCATCTGACTCAGCAAAAAGTGATGTTCAAGGTGGATACACGATCCGCCGACAAGAATAAAGTGATATTACAGTTCATCTTGGAACAAAGCACAACAAAGCAGCTCCTTGTTCCCATGCACTTAGAAGGTAATACATTGATTGTCCATGGGGGTGGGGGCGACTGTCGCATGGGGTAATTTTCCGGGGGGGGGGGTAATTGTCGCGCAGGTAATTGGCCTTGGTGATTGTCCATGGGGGGGGGGGGGGGTAATTGTCCTTAAATCATCGATGGCAGTTCATTATGACAAACATATTAATATTAAGTTGAGGTAGCATTACTCAACCACCAAAATAGTATTATTTGTGTAATTAAATGTAATTAAATTTGTAATGAACCATGATGATTATAAAAGCAATAACATGAACATAATGAATGTATATTTTTACGAAGTTAAAACAATTCCCTTCTCTTGCCATCAGAAATAACCGCATCGCCAAGACCGTCGGCATCCACATCAGTCGACAATCCTCTTCAAGATGCATCAGCAGAAGTCGATGAAGTTTCTATATCTAGAGCAAGGTTAGAATGGCTAAATAATCGTTTTTTATCATTTTCCAGCAAGATCTCATTGATGGGATAGGGCAACATTTTGGGCATAATATTCCTTCGATATTGACGGAAGAACACCTGTTCCGGACGTATTTTCAACATAGTTGATCTTCTCTGACCAAACGAAAAACCTTTGAGCTTGTCAGAATAATCAGATTGTCTATGCAGAAACCGAACTTCATACAATGAGTAACAATAAACTGCCTATGCGCCGGGCGAAATGAAATGTCTTGATTATTCCTCTACGTACTTTTAGAAATAAGATTACATAACAATGTATAGGCAATATTATTGGTATTGAAATTGCCGCTAAATAAAACTAAGGTTAGTTGTGTGGCAAGAAGTAAAATATTGTAAAATTGAGGGGAAAATGTGATAACAATAACTGCTTTAAAACTAAGGGCAGTAACACAGAGTCCCGTCACAAAATGTAGGTGTTATAATCTTACGATCTGTATTTCTTACTCTTTTATTTCTTATAATTAAACAGGGAAGTGAGCGACGCATTGCTAAATAAATTGGCAAGATACATTCCAAGCTACGCCTACGACACGTTTAGCGAAAAGCTTGGAATCGAGCAAAACCAGGCCAGGAAAATTGTGGTTAAGTATAACAACGACTATGAGAAGGCAACGAAGGAATGCATTGCGAAATGGAAGGATAGATCAACTCGTAGCGTGGCCGACTTACACGAAGTTCTGAGAGCAGCTGAGCTAGGGGGTTTAATTGTTCACTGTAATTGACAACAGTAACAAGGTATGCCATGTGGGGAAAGATTGTTGGTCAACATTTACACAAACGATCGTGAACTTTATACCGTGTGAGTAAAAAGAACGTTTACACCTAGAAAATTGCTAATTATTTTAAAAATCATCTATGAACAGTAAATTATTATACATCTTGTGAAAGAGTGTTTTATATCAAATAATTTGGTATCATATTTTTGTGGTTTGTGGTTTGTTTGCGAGAGTGGAAAAATCGGATTGCGCCAACGTTATGTCTACAGTATGTATTAGCGGACAGAGATAATTAATTGAATGTAGCAAATGAGATGCATTGCAGCGCATATGCTTTTTCCATAAGCAAAGTCACACACACACACACACACACGCGCGCGCGTACAAATGTTCGTTAATATTTGATATTCGATATTTGATATGTGTGGCATGATTAATTTTGTTAGGGATGTTATTTGGATCTGCAAAGGCCGAATTAATACCCAAATCCCAATTGTTTTATTCAAACCTCACGTAAGCAACTTTGGCGCAAATCGATTTTGGCACTCTTGCAGACAATGCCTCCTGTTCATCCGAGCATGAACACATACCACACAAAATGGTTCTAAATGATTCGGGATAAAGCACTCTTAATAATAATAATTATAATAATAGGCATTTCTATAGCGCCATCTATCTACATGATTTTCATTTCATGTATAATCATTCACTGTTTATAGATGTTTTTGTTTAAATAAATAGCAGTTTCTAAGTATAACATTTGTTTGACTCACACTGTATACATTTAGGAACATATTATGTTTTGCGAGGAAAGAGATACGTATTAGACCCAAACACCAGAATTGAAGAATCTGTTTACATGTATATACACTGTAAAAAAATAATAGTCGAAATAACTCAATAAAATTGAGGAAAAGAATTGCCTTATTTTTATTAAGTAAATATTACCTACGGCATCTTAAGTAGAATTTACTTATTTTGCTGAATACATTTTTACTCAGTTAAATCGAGTTACATTAACGTAAATAATTTAAGTATTGTAATCATTTTAGATAATTAAATAAAAAGCTATGATAGGATTACATATTGCACGATTTGGTACCCATTTAATCTAACAAGTAACATCCACTAATAACTAACACTACTTCTATTTAAGATTTAATCGTATATATATATCTACCACCATCACAAACTATTACATACGCTTCAATTCGACACATATTGAAAGGCTCCAAATTTTATATATACTTGATCGTAGCATCTTAAAAGGAAAATTGGTTGACAATTTCCTGAAATATCAAGTTTTGATTTGTTTTGAACTGGGTAACAATTAAAAATTGTCTTGTCTTTGCTTAGCCATGTTAAATGAATTAGTAAATGTTTTAAAATCCTTAAATTTTCATTCAACCACAAAAAAGAATTGTTTTATTTAAAAAAGAGTTTAATTTGGTCTTAATGAATATTCATAAATTATGTAAATATTTCTATTACGCACTGCATCGGTCCTTACTTTGAAAAGATAAGAATAATCAACATAAATTGTTTGAGTAATACGTATAATTTCTGATTTTGAGTTAAAATTACTAAATTAATACAAGCTGAAATTACTTAAAGTTCTTATGTATTTGATTTTACTTAAATATTCCACGTATGTTCTACTAAATTGAAAGTTTGAGTTAGCAAGACTTAAATTTAGTGCGTAAGTGGCAAAACTAATGTTTACAAGTAAATTCTACATGGAAAAATACGTAAAAATTACCAATGAACAATTTTTTTTTTACAGTGTAGGTGAACAAATGTTTTAACCATAGTGCTTTTTCAAGATGTATAAAATGATATATTGAGGCGGCCATGCATGGATGCCAATTGAGTATTCTCCTAATCTTTGGAAATTAAACATGTTTTGATTTTGTTTAAGAGTTATTTATGCCTCCCCCAGACAAGGTAGTGCTGTAGGCTTTATGTTTTCGGGCTGTCCGTCTGTACGTCAGTTCAAAAGTTGTTGATAATATGTATTACCACAGGAAGATGATCTGATGATATTTTGGGATAGTAGGTAAATGTCACATGGGTCATGATATAAAATTCCAACTATTAGCCTCTATATCGAAAAATCTCTACTTAGAACCACTAGAGATATGAGTCTCAAACTTTGCGATAATATGTATTACCATAAGAAGATGATCTGATCATTCTGATGTGATTTTGGAGTAACTAGGTCAAAGGTAAAAGAGGACATTTTCTTGGTATCGCATTATCTAAACACAGTGACAGTATTACTATAGATAGATGATACAATCATGTTTTGGGACTAGTAGTAGGTCAATATCATAGTCGTCAGTTGGCATTTGATCATCAGTTTTTTTGTTTTCATCGTGATATGTCATGAATAACTTCATCCATTTCGAATACTGATCTTAGGGCGGAGCCATATAGGAGACACAGTCGAATTTTGCCTTGTTAGGAATATGAAATGAGTTTTATTCCACTGATTGAGAGATAATAATGATTACGTAATCATTACAAATGGGGCATCATTGCAAAACGGAATAAACAGACTTTTTAATGATACCAGCGTCAAATATGATAATAATATTATGGGACTTAGCAAGAGAAACATCAACGTTCATGATTGACAGCGGTCCCCTTTTAAGGACTTTATTACCATCCTTATTAAGAGAATTGTATATATGAGAAATCGTAGATGTGCACATTTTAATCAAGATTTCATAATGGACATGTAATTTTGTTATATAACGTGTAATAATAATAATAATAATAATAACGTTTTATTTACCCAGGGTAGCCACTTCAGTTATGAAACTGATCTTCCAGCGGGCCCTGCATAACATAATATGTTATTACTACCCTTCTCCAATCTTATATGCTGAGCGCCTAGCTAGAAGGCAGAAGGTCCCATTGTTATAAGTCTTTGGTATGACTCGGTGTGTTTAATGTGTTTTTATATGTCAAATTCAAGCTTGTTCAGCTTAAAACGTTGCAATTCTTTCCTTTGTTCGCGGTAAACCATGGCAATTATTTTAATTACGTAAGTGCAATACGCTTCTCATAAATGTATATTATAACACAGAGTCAAGTGAACACACATGAGAACTTTGTTACGCGCTCTACATAGCCGTCCATTTACACCTTTGTCATAAACCCATGGTGTGTTTTTCGTGGTTTACCGCGGCATATCAGAACAAGCCTTAAATGTGTATAAATCTCATTAGTTCTCATTTTCATTTCTATCATAAATTGAAGGTTTGCCCTTTCACAATATAGCTGTTCAAGTTTAGTGACAGTTTATAAATCGTCACATATCTATGCCAAATATTCAATGTAAATATTAATGTATAGGCCTAACATGATATCCACAAAAATAGAATTGAACTTTTGTGCAGAAAGTCTTCAATATGATACACTAGTAATCTTCATTACCAAATCCACAGGAGAGGACTTAGAGCAGTCAGTTGCCCGGTTGTTTAATACACGTGCTTTCCAATTAAGCAACCAAGCATGTTATATTAAGCGATGAACCGTAATTGTCATTATATCCACATAAGTATTGACGTTATAATGGAAATATGTATTTAATATGATATCACATCTAACTGTACGGATTACTTTTCTGTGCATAAGACATACACAGTTAATCGTGTCTATCTTGTGTAATTATGTATCAAATATCATGAGTTTAGATTTGTATGCATAAGTCTGGAGATTATGATACTAAATGCATAACGAGTGTGCCATGTGAAGTATTGTGCACTGCTGATACAAGATTTTTCTGCAAAGTTTGCACATAAAATGCAAAATGAACATCAATATATAGAGATTCCATTAAATATCATAACTCAGTTATGAGTTCATTAGATTTTCGCGCATAAGCCTGCGCATATTAAATGTCCAGTGTATTTAGATCTGGATATTATCATATCTCGTTGTTGAGTTTAGATTGCAACAGTGTGCAATTTATATGCATATATAGGTCTGCACATGTTAAATGTAACATGTATTTAGATCGTGTATAATATAATATCTCGGTCTTTACTTTTTTGTAAATTTAGTGCATTAAAGTCTTCACAAAATATAAAATGTTCCATAATATATTTCATAATATCACATCCCATTTGACTTTGGATTGTTGTGCAAGAACCTGCACATAATTTTGACTGCTTTTACATGATATCACAACTCACTGTTGATGTTTGATCTTTGTGTATTTATAATATGCTCATTTCATTGCTGAAAGTCTAATGTATATACACCAATAAATAGATTTCATACAATATCGCTTATTAATGTTATGATTAGATTTGCGTGTATAAGTCTGCACATTGTAATGGTGCTTGTCGAATGCGCCTCTCTGTTTTTAATATATTGTTTGCTTTAAAGTCTGCCCGTTTTAATGATGAATGTCCAATGTATATACATTTCGTTTAAACTCATTTCTCGATCTCTTGTCTGGATTTGTGTGCACAAGTCTGTACACGATGTGTAATGCTCTATGCATAATGTATTTACCATGATAGTATATCTCTATCTCTCTCTCTCTCTCTGTTGAGTTTTTGCATAATTCTGCACACAGTAATGATAGATGTACATTGCATATATTTCATATAATATCATACTGAGATTGAAGTTGAGTGCTTAAAGTCTGCACATTATAAATAACCATTACATACATGTATAGTTTTTAAGTTTAATCTTGCATAATATACCGTAGATCATTGTTTGCTATAAATTCTAGAAATTTTTGTTGTTGTTTATGTTATATTATTTATTCGTAATATTCGTAGTAGTTATTAGTTGTGATATTTTATTCTCATGCCGTACTGTACACGTACGTTATAGGACCCCGTTGGAAATAAGCCTTTTTCGGCTTTCATGGGTTATCCTGTCAATGTATCTTCTCGTTCCATTTTGCTTTATGTATGCATTCAATGTACTATACTTGACGAATAAAATCAATCAATCATATCTTATATGATATCATATCGTAATTAGATTATTGTTCATAAGTATGCACATTGTAATCGTACATGTCCAATGCATATGCATGTGAATTTCATATAATATCATAACGAGATTGGAGTTTTGTGCATAAGTCTGCACATTATATAATTGCCTTTGCATACATGCCTTATATATTTTATATGATATCATACTGTTATTTGATTATTGTGCATAAGTCTGCACATCATAATGGTGAGTTTTCTTTCAATGTATCTATGTGTTGTATATCATATCATACTGAGATTTCATTTTTGTGCATACGTCTCACATCGTATTGGTAAAAATCAAATGGATATAATTTCAGAACGGGATTGAAGGCTTGTGCATAATTCTGCGAATTACAATTTTGAATTTCCTATGCATACGTGTATATACATTATGACATCATACTGAGATTGGATTTTTGTGCATAAGTCTGAACATTATAATGGTGAATGTCAATTGCATATATATACTTCATATAATATCATACTGAGATTGGATTTGTGTGCATAAGTCTGAACATTATAATGGTGAATGTCAATCGCATATATACTTCATATAATATCATACTCAGATTTGATTTGTGTGCATAAGTCTGCACATCATAGTGATGAATGTCAATTGCATATATATTTCATGTAATATCATACTGATATCGAAGTGTTGTACATAGGTATGCGCATTATAATTGTTTCCTTTCTTACAAGTCTTTGCGTTTACGATATTGATGTATTTTTTACTGTCGAGTTCATTTGGAATATGATTGAATATTAAAATAGATGATGTGTTAATGAATTACTTCTTTCAATTTGTATAAGCTTGTTAAAATATTACATTTGGCCTGCGATTAGTCTACGGAGCCCGTATCTTGCCCGCAACCCTTTTTCCATGCGGCCTCCCTGCAGTTGCCGTGAGATTTTCGTAGGGATTCACGGGCTCTGCGACCTCAGCGAGTTTGTTACGCGTGAAGTTATAGAAATTTGAAAAAATCGTAAGCCCTTAGCCCGTAGACATGTCGTAGGTAGCATTTCACAATCCCTGCACGGGCATCGCACGGATGCCTGGCGCTGATCGTGCAGCAAACGGGCTCTGTACGGAGGCTGCGGAGGCTGCACGGCTACTGCACTGAAATCGCACGATTTCTGTACAATCTCCGAGCAGCCTCTGTACGGATTTTCCCCGGCCTGCCCCCGAGGGCCAATACACCAAAAAATGGCACGATGATCGTAGATAAAATAAACATAAAACATCGTAGCCCGTAGCCTCTTACGATGTTCCCAAAATCGCACGAAAAACCGCAGACCATTTTATCGTATGGCGCCCGGGGCAAATGTTATCCAGGCATAAGCCGAGAATTTTAAGACCGCATGGGACCCTTCTGATTTTCATTTCTACACATGTATGGTCACATATTCTGCGGCGCCCGGGAGGTGCCTGGTGGAAATTGGTCGAGTGAAAATGCAAGGCGTCCGTAAGGTTTTTTTTGTACTGGTAAGCTTTGATACGGGCTTCGTCCGATGAACATGCGCACCCCATTGCTCCCGCTGAAAGGATATATATTTTTTATTCCGCTATATTTGAATTCTACGTTCACCGTCAGCTTTCCATCGATATAAATTTGTATTTTCACAGGAGAAGGGTTAATGGTAACTTCTACAATTCCTGACTTCATTATGAGGTAACGGTAATGGTAACGGTCAAATATGTTTATACATTCTACGAGTTTAGTCCCAAAAATTAATTTCACTTTCATGCGTCACCAAGCAGACTGATGACATATGCGTTATTAGTATTTTGGATTACATTTTTGTTTTCTCTGTACAAATATTATAATAAGTTGAGAGGATAATTATTTATTTAGAACCCCATCATATTTACGAAATATCTGATTCCCCAGTCACGCCAATATCACATAAATTTACATTACGTCAAAAGGCCAAATCGGTTTGGCGGTTAGACTGAAGTATCCGAACCCCCAGCAAACTTTCTAAAGCTGTTTTTCTTGAAGTCAACCAAAGATTTAAAGCAACTCGTCTTGCATCACGTGCATGAAATATATCATACTAGGTCGAATCATTAAATTCGATCCAAATTCGATCTTGTTACTGACTTTACATGTACAAGAAATAGCCGATTCAACTTTAACTTACTAGAAAGAGTAGGTAGTATTGGAAATTTGTTTTATTACATTGCCATCAAACATTATAATTCCCTTCCTAATGATATAAAGGAAAACTTTGCTCATTTTAAGAGTAAAATAAAGGAATACATATCGCTTGAGAGTCAGAGGAGAGAAGAGAAGCGAATGACATGTATATGATTGAAATAGCCTGAATACAGAACTCTTTTTCTTATCTGCCTGTAAATAATACGAATTTAACTTATTAATTGTGTACATGAATGTCGGGGACCCCACTGGAAATGAGCTATCGAGCTTTATTTGGTTATCCTGTTCAAGCTGACTTAAATTTGATCTGTTTTTCTCGTATATGCATGTATGTTGAAGCTTGGCAAATGAAATCAATCAATCAATCAATCACACCGATTCCAAAACCGACCAATTATTTTACATTACGTAACTTCGGACTGCTGCCGGTCCGGTACCGGTTCGTTGATTTTACAGATCTATACGATATGTGTCATTGTTTAATTTACTCATTCCCTCATTCATCTACTTATGATTATTATTTAGTTCAGCTCTATTTAATAGGGTTGCCTCTTTAGTAAAATAAAAAGTGCTGTTCTTTAGGGCCCTGGATACAAACAACTCAAACAATGATTAAATAGGCCTATACAAATTCATTACACAAAATAAACATTATGGACAATTGTAATATAGAAATAACAACAGAAAGAATAATATTATGATGAATTAAACCACACATACACATAAATAAGCAAGAAAATGACATTAAAATGACTTATTTTTAACAAATGAAATGGGGAGTGAAACTGACAGAAATAGAAATTGCAGGTGGGATATTCAAGACGAAGACTAAAAGGAAAAAGAGAAGAAAAACAAGTGAAAGAAGGGAAGGCGAAATGGAAAGGGTTTTGGTAAGAGGTGGGATAAAAACAACGAAAAGTAAAAACTACATTAAACTATAATACAGTGAGCCCATAAATATAAAACACACGGTGAAAGCTAAAGACTAAAATGCATTTATTTTATGTCATTTCATTTATTATAATTTGTTTCAATATAAATGATTATAATTATATTTGAGCAGAACAATGACTAAACATTTGGTAAATGGAACCAACAAATAGAGAAAGAGACAAATTATTTGCGGGGTACTCATTCATTATTTTGTTTTCATTATTATTATCATATTGACAGGTAGGGGACAGTTGTAACAGGAGCGCTTGTCATCATCCAACGCAAAATCATTATCACGTTATGGACGTTGCAACGTCTCTTAACTCCTCTAAACTATTATAGGTACTATTACCCTGGCTTTATCTCCGGCAGTTGTAGCGCTCAATACATTCAAGGAATAAATCCAACTAGGTAGACCTCATTATATACCCACTTCACACACCAAGGTTTAGCGTGACCAACGTAGATTGATGTCTTGCGAAAATAACTCATTGATAACAAAGTTGAGGTAAGAACTACATACAATTATAATACGTGAGCCCAAAAATATAAATCACAAGGCGAAAGCTAATGACTAAAGGAATGTATTACATTTCATTTCATTTATCATAATTTGTTTCAATATAAATGAGTATAATTGTATTTGAGCAGAACAATGACTAAACATTGGGTAAATGGAACCAACAGATAGAGAAAGATACATATTATTTGCGAGTGTACTAAATCATTATTTTGTTTTCATTATTATTATCATATTGACAGGTAGGGGGACAGTTGTAACAGGAACGCTTGTCATCCAAATAAAAAATCATTATCACGGTATGAACCAACGTCTCTTAACTCCTCTAAACTATTATAGGAACTATTACCCTGGCTTTAGCTCCGGCAGTTGTAGCGCAATACATTCAAGGAGTAAATCCAAGTAGGTAGACCTACATATTTATACCCACTTCATACACCAAAGTTTAGCGAGACAAACGTAGATTAATGTCTTGCGAAAGGACTTAGGTGCTACCGGAGGGATTCAAACCCCGTAACTTGTGGTTCACAGTCCAGAAACTTAGCCACAAGACCACATCACCTATACTTCCAAATGCAATATCAAAACTCTTTCGATTGAATATATAACATAGAAATAGAATAAACAATACCTCAAACAACTTCCCATTCAACATACAACAATGTTTAATTTTGCATGAAGATCAATGTTCTTGATTATAATAGACAAATATAGTTATGAGTATCATAGCAGCATTTTGGCGAACGGTGTATTTCTCCTTATACATAGAACTGTACAACCGTTATTGATACAGAGTCCTTCAACAACATACAAATGGGCTTTCAAATAGATGAATCGGTCTGTCTCTAAGGTTTTTGTCCCAAATTCTTAATACAGGTCCGTGCTTTATACCAAACAAATCTGATATTTGAATAGTTTCCAGTATATTAATCAAATATATCATGTACTGAGAGGATCCAGTCGGGATTATGAACTCTCTGAGGTGACTAGGCAAAGCATATGAAGGGCGAAGAAAATTCCAACTTTGCCTGTCTTAGAAGAAAAATCCATAATTTTACCATACGGAAACGTTGTATCATCCGCTCAATCTAACTACGTGCATAGAACAAATAAGCATTTTTGCAGAAAAAAGTGAAGTTTTCTAAAAAGTGCGTTTCTCACGGGCATTGGGGTGCATATTCTGTTTGCGATTCGCTACAAATAACGGTTAGCGTGTGCTCTTCAACTGTTAAAAAGTGAACTTTTTCAGTTACTTATGCGTGAGGTTACGGTATAGCGAAAAGTTACACTTCACATATTTGTCAAAAATATCCAATTTGTCATGGTTGAAATAATTAATATCACGTGAGCCATCCCTGACCATTCCATGCATATAAATCGTTGTATAAAGGTTATTGATGACAATACCATGCGGGCCTCAAAGGTACATAGAGTAATGTCTATACATTATTGTGCATCTAAGGAAAATATCATAACAATAACCTGCACATTACTGCATTTATTTTCCCCCTTGAAATGCATGCAGACACCCCCTCCCATTTTAGTATACAAATATACCCTGTCTAGAGACGTTCTGGTTGAAACTATTGCAAGAGGTGACTCGAATAGTAATATTTGCTGAACCTACAGCCCCGAAGTAAATAGTACTAATGGAGTCCCCAAGGCTCATAATTATAACCAGTTCCTCGAAAAGAAGGGAGGGTATACCTTTTTTATATCCTGCATTAAAACAATAACAAACAAAAAAAATCTTTAAAAAAAATCGAAATTTAAGCATTTCTTTTTAAACATTAAACAAAATAATTTTAAATAATTTATACACAAATATAACAATTTGACATGCTACAATTTTAATAAAATATTAAAGTAACACAACAATTATCAAACGAAAATGTTCAACTTCCAAATAATACACCCAAATAGTACTACCAAAGGGCTTCTTCAGAGCAACCTTATAAATGGTTCAAATATTTCTGGTCACGTGAAGAGCTCTCAACCAATCAAAAGCCAATACATTTTTATGCAAGATATAATACACTTTATCATACGCTATACTCATATTTAATACGTTATTAATTGAAGAAAAAAAATCCTTGTTTTAACCCACGTCCTATAGTATAGACAATACCAATTTAAAAGACTTGTGCTTAAATTTAAGAAAATTATACTTTGTAATACCATTCATATACAATGTTCAACTTGTAATATATGTTTGAAGTGTCGTTAATTTAATATAGTTTATAATGACAGTATGTAATATGTACTGTTTATCTACATACCGTATTTGATTTTACATTCACCTTGATATGGTTATGACATTATTGTTGTACTCTATCAATTCAATTGAACTCAAGTCGTGAAACCGAGCTATAAACTCGAAATTTATTTGAAATCCAAACTTTAAGTTGTAATATAAGAGTAATGAATTAGATAACGTATTTAAAGTAATGACAACGACAACAACATAATAATAATGATAATGATCATGATAATAATAATATCAACAATAATAATAATAATAATAATAAGCTGTTGAAACACATCTAAAGTACTATTTATGGAGGCATTTTTATGATTTTTTATTCGTTGGTAGTATTTTGAAGCCGATAACATGGGGATTTGGAGAGGTCTGGGTTACAATCTAGAGAAAAGATACAAGAACAATAATCGTTAACAATCAACAAAATAACAAAAACGGTCCCAAATTGTAAGTTATGCACTGTTAAGTTACTGTAACTATGTATATTTGATGAGGATCATTTTTTTATAAGTCATTGATGTACTTGTCAGGGTCCTCCCACCTCAGATATCTCATTAAATGTGTTTGGTCATCTTTGTGCATGGCTGATCGTCAACAAAATGGAGTTAAGTCTTTTGTCAACTCTGTTTGTTGCTACGGCAAACAGCCAGTGAAAACGAATTTGTTTAATCATATTATGGAAATGCTAGAATTACTTCAAACTAACAGAACTTTGCTATTCCCGGCTCATTTTCCTGATTGAGGTGTCATATGAAAGGGCAGAAAATGATTTTTTTATAAACGTGATTTTCTCTTTGAAATTCAGATACCGCCCGCCAAATGACTTGTTGATACCCTCTCTTCAAATTGTTTTTTTTATCACTCATGCGTGAAATATGCATAATATGAGTTGCATCAAATGATAAATGAGGATTTAAGCTTTACAAATATGCGTCATTTATTAATCATAATTGTGTTTACAGTATAATAAAACATCGATAATTCTCAGTTTCGTTTTTTTCTGGGACGCACTGTATATATAGCACATTCTCCATATACCTGATCAAATGCGCTTTACAATTGTGTTGTTAAAAGAAGAGGTAACATTTTTTGTTGTTGAAGGTATTGAGAGATTGCTGGTTGAAAAGCAATATCGGTAGGTTATTCCACAGTTCGGAAGCAGCAGTTGTGAACGCTCTGTCACCAAGTGTGGGTAGTATTTTGGGAGACTGGTGGTTCAGCCTTTAGAGGAGCGAAGGGAGTAGCGGGATGGTTTGCCTAATAGTTATATACAGTATACTTCTTGTTATTTATATACATTTTGTATATACTTTAAAATGGTTATACTGTGTTTATAAACATATGTATCAATAGTTATATATGAACAAAAATCACTTGATTAAGTTTCATAAATAGGACTCAAAGCATCACGGTGATGGTATATAAAATCCAGGTTCTTTTAAACTTTTCGCCAATGGCGGTTTTCTGGGTTTCCTTACCACTGTAATATCTTCCAAGAATACCTAGAGCCAGCGAGAGCACTGATGAACGCCACAACATTAAGCCCAGCCAACACACACACTGGAATGACGACAAACTGAAAATACAATACATTACGATGTAATCCAATAAAATAGGCATTTTTGTCGTGAGGTAACAATGGACCATTTTTGTAATGTAACCACATTTTTTATTAAAGTGCCATGTAACAAATTATGCCATTCACCTGTTATGGATAATTGTATTTCAGAAGTCATAATGCAAATTGCATACATCAATTTAGTTGCTTGGTAGGAAAAACATTATGGATTGCCTTACCTAACAACACGTGAGGTATTCAATTTGCATTCTGACAATTGAAACACAATTATTCGTAACAGGGGAATGAAATAATTAGTGACGAGGCACTTAGCAAAGGTCTGTGCATTACATTGGATTATATTACGAAAATGGCATATTGGGATCTCGTATATATCTCCGTTTAGTTCAGTTTTGACAAATATTTCATTCACCTGTTACGAATAAAAGTGTTTAGTTGCCAGAATGTAAAATTTTGTGCTTTAATGTGTAAGGCAAGCCATAATGCTTGTTTATTTAATCATATTGTATAACACGTCAATATAATAATAACTCGTTTAGAGTGGAATTTGAAAATTGACTATAATTGACAAGGATATTTTGGGAATTAAAACAAAAGATGCGCTGCTTTGATGGTCAGACTATTATGATAAAAGATGATGGGATATTATTTTCATTTGAATCGTTTAAACCAGTAAAAGGAACATGGAATCAACTCTGACAAGCAAGAAGAAAGTCCCGATATCTCTGAATGTATTTTGTGGTGATCACGGTTATAAATTTATTTATTTTGCCTAATAATATGCTTTAAGATGGATCCCTTCATGTGACTTTCCTACAATGACAGTCTTCCACATCGGAAGAAAGATATAAAAGGCTCAAAGATTCATATTTAAGTCGAGTCAAGTTTCTCTTTAATCATCATTTCTCTTACCAAGCAACCTTCTTGGCAGTTCTCAAAAACACCAGCTGTTGCAAGAAGTTTAATTACAGAGCAGTAATATCCAAATCCTCCAATACTAACAACTGCCGATATTAGGCAGTTCGTGAAGAAAGTCGTAATCTGAAATATTTTCAACAGAAGAAAATTCGATAAATCAAACATGTTTTGTGTTTATTTCCCCCGTCCGTTGCTATCCGCTACATTAAAGTGTCTCGCCCAACCTGGTCCCTGACATATCAGCCCAATCCTATTGACCAAGTTTATATTTCCGAGTTCACTAGTGTACAAAATTCATTTAAAAATGTTTATCTATGTGCGCCTTTAAAAACTTAGACCTAATTGACAACTCAGATGTTGATTTTCAGATGTTAACACAACATTATTTATTTAATCACTATTATTCTTATCATGTTTTCTGACCAAATACATAACTCTTTCATTACAATAATATAGGTTTTCCCGCCAAATTTCGCATCGGAATTAATTGTATAATGTGAAATCATGTCAGAAAAGAGGCATGAAGAAAAAGAATACCAACATGAAAATGACAAACTGAATATAAATTAAACATCAAACCTCATGCTTTGATTAGGAGGTCTTGTTTTCATTTGAATGAACCGATTGCAAAAGAGGTTCACCATAGACACCGCAATTCGCCAGAGAATTCTCCTCCAACTCAACATTGTCGAAATTGAATGACCATTGTCTGAAAGTCGTTCGTACGGCGTTCGTAGCAATTACGAACTGCTACGAACGCCGTACGAACGATTTTCAGACAATGGAAATTCGGGAATACAATGGAAAGAAAACAGGGAGATTCGTACGAAATTGTCGTTCGTACGAACCTTTGTGACGTAGAATTACGCATTTCCAAATTGACTGAATCCAGCTCTATTTGAATGTGCATGTTTAGAAAATTCGGTGTCTCAAAACGAAATAGAATGCAGAAAGTTACAAATGAAAAAGGGGAGCAGCGAGTGGAGAAAAGTAGCTCGAACATGAATGCACGTTAATGAAATTGATTGCTGCTTTGACGAAATTGGCTGGGAAAACCTATATCCAAAGGTTATATCAATCAAAGGTTCTCCATCATATATTAACCATATAATTGTTTTCTAAAAATAAACATAATAATTACCATGCATTTATGTTTGCAGATTGTCCCAAGACCGTATAATGCAGTCGCAAGGTACACCTGAAAAAAGAGCAAATAAATTAACTCACTTCGTGGGCGGGGGAGCGTCTTTAAAAGTGGCGGTGCAACAACTAAAAATGGCACTTTCTGGAAATAGTGGCAAATTACAAATGGTAACCTCAACACTAACAAAATGTATATACAGTTTGAGTATTGGTATATACCCCTACATCGTAATTAATTTATCTGTATATGGTCCACGATACTGCTTCAGCTTCATACTATGCACTTGTTTGTGATTGTCTGCAGATTTAAAAGAGGGCGAGCAAAGCGACCACACTGAAATGTAAAGACGCGTGAGGTTGATTAAACCATATTTAGATGGAATCACCAACCCTGATGTGGCTTTAAGTACAATCCCATAATGGAAGAATGGTTGAGACCTTTATTTTTTTGCTTAATGAGATACTTTAAATGCAAGTGAGTGCAACGAACGAGGTTTGTTGAAATTCGAGAAGTAAAATGCTGTCAGTCGCTTTGATTTAGGTGCATAATGTAAGAAGAAGGCTACGAGAAAATCTATTGTTTGTGGGAGATGAGAGGTGGTAAACAGATAATATTTATAACATGAATGGCATGTGGTCGTGTAATTGCATTTGCTTTAAGTTTGAAAACCCATCTATTGTTTGAACCTTTATATTCTTGAACAAATGGCAATGTGTTTGCTTGGCATTACCTATAAAGTTGAAAAATATATGTGAGATGAGAGTTTAAAAGTTGCATTCTTTAAGCTACAGTCCCATATACGTCCCGGACCGTCCCGGACCATCCCGGACCCCATCCGGGGTGATCCGGGATTCGGTCCGTGTTGACACCGTGTTGGCACCGGGGTGGTCCTGGATGGTCCTGGATGGTCCTGGATGGTCCTGGATGGTCCTGGGCGGTCCGGGAGTCGACCCCGGATGTTTTTGACGGTCAACAACTGCCGGGGTGGTCCGGGACGGTCCGGGACAATAGTTTGATCCGGGGTGATCCGTGTAGCCACCGTGCTGGGTCCGGGGTCATCCGTAGTGGCGCCGGGGCGGTCCGTGTTGATCCGTGGCAGACCGGGAGTGAGTTATTGACCCCGGATCACCCCGGCGCCCCTACGGATGATCCCGGACCCAGCACGGTGGCGACACGGATCACCCTGGACGATCCGTGTTGGCACCGGGATGGTCCGGTGTCATCCGTGTTGGCACCGTGTTGGCACCGGGGTGGTCCGGGACGGTCCGTGGCGGCTCCGTGCTGGGTCCGGGGAGACGGTCGGCGGTTGCGATATTTTTGAACAAAACATCCCGGACCATCCCGGATCACCCCAGACCATGGTCCGGGATGGTCCGGAGTGGTCCGTGCTCGTCCGTGTTGGTCCGGCTTTATATGGGACTGGGGCTTTAAGGCCCTTTTACACTTTCACGGATCGCATCACGGATCATCCCGGATCTTAATCCGGGGTGTTCCGGCGTGCGACACCACGATTTCTTCTCGATGCCGGTGTGGATACGTTCCGAACTGGGTGTATACACGGGCAAGTACGGTGTCTCCACGGACAGACAAGGTAGCAACGCGGACCACGCCGGAAACGCATACGGAGCTAACACGGATTTTAAGGAAGAGCACGGAGGCTACTGGGTACTTTTACGGTCCATACACGGAGGTGTACGTTGTCTATTGGGATATCTCCGGAATGTTGACGGGGGACTTGAGCTTGTAGGCGCTCATTTGATATGCGGAATTTCAAACACACATGAAACCGGTGTTAATACGGACCTCCCGGTGTCTACACGGACTGTCCCGGATGTATTCGGCGGCTACACGGAGGTACACGATGCCTACAGGGAAGAGGACGGATTGTTTCATCCGTGAACTCCGGGATGAAAAATTAAGCAAGCTTAATTTTTCCCCCGGATATGCCGGTACGCCAAGGATCACGCCGGATGCCTGCCCGGTGTATACACGGTAATGCCGGAGATAACACGGATGATCCCGGAGCGACGATCCGGGATGATCCGTGATGCGATCCGTGAAAGTGTAAAAGGGCCTTAAGCAGTCGACTTGAATATGTCATGTGACATTACATTGTAAATTGATGTATATGTTTATAAACAGAATATTGATGTACATTAATGAAGTTTAATAAATATATATGTTAGTTTTAAGGGGCTTACGTGTGATTGTAACATAGTACATTAATGAGGAGACAGCTGATAGTATTTAAAAACGAGCGCAACTATAATCTAAAAGGGACAAAGTTCATTTTTATTACCGTTGGGGCACTGTGCCCCCTGCCCCCCCCCCCCTCCTCCCCCCCCCCCCCCCCCCGCCGGCTACTGACTTGCATATTGGTGGTGGAAATAGGGTCCTTGGCACTGCTAAAGGAGGCTCTGATTATTTAAAACCAGATAGTGTTAAAGGAAGCACTAATCAACATGAGGGTCATATTCGGAACATGGTAAGAAATAGCTGAACTGGACCCATTTTTGTTTGCGTAGTCTCATTTCTGTGTGCAATATTTGAGACGTTCAGCCAGATATCACGTGACGCAATATTTTATCATTTTGATGATTCCAAAACCTCTCAGTGCACTTAATATTATGTACTACATAGTCAACATTTCCCAATTGCTTTCGACAGGTTCCTTCCCAATCAAATCACCTCACCAGAACTTAACTGTAGCTTTGTCAATTTTAATAAAAACAACAGATGTAGTTGGTATATCTCAAACTTACACCACATTGAAAGAAAGCAATAATCTGGTAGGTGTAGACGGTAGATGTATCAAGTGTATAGACAATGGCTCCGCACACTGCCGAACCTATAGAGTATAGAATGAAAAACACCGCTATGCAGATGACGATACCCGCACCGTTTTTTTCAGAAGAGCCAGCCCGCTACAAAAATTATTAAAAAGAAAAAAGTACAGTGATAGGAAAATATGGTGTGGTTATCTATTAGTGTTATTCTATATCCCTTTTCTTTTAATTTTCTGCAATTGAAAAAAGTACTTTCTTGGGTTGTAAATTCATTGAATGCAACTGTTCTATAAACTCAGCCATCTCCGTTTATCTCTGTCTCTCTCTCTGTGTGTGTCTCTCTATTTCTCTCGCTTTGCCTGCATGTCTCTTTCTTTGTCTTGATCTCTCTGTCTGTCTGTCTCTCTCCCTCTCTCCTGTGTCTCTCTCCCCCTCTCTCTCTACAAATCTCTCTGATATAATAATAATGATAATATTCCGCTTTTATATAGCGCTTTAACATTGTCTCTAAGCGATTTACATATATGAAGAGTTTCATTCCAAAAGGAGCTAAATCCACTTTGGGTACTTCTGAGTAAATCGCCTTTTTTTATTTCTCCACTTTCCCTTCAGCCTTGTACCTTCATGCTGTTATACATGTTAAAGGTGTCAACCTGGACCAAAAATATATGATTTAAAAAAATCTACCAGTTATTTCTGATTTTTTATAAATTTTTAGATTTTTATTTTTCGTGGATTTAGCTCCTTTTGGAATGAAACATGATATTGTACCTAAAATTTGTGAAATGTTAGCATATTTTCTCAATAAAGTCACTGAAATTTATTTTAATTTAGTAGCAAACCTTTCCTTTTAAATATTTAACAGTAAAATCACATCTAAAAATACCTTTTGAAAAGAAAGTAAACAACATATCACAGTTTCATTCCAAAAGGAGCTAAATCCGTTTCATTCCAAAAGGAGCTAAATCCATGTTTCATTCCAAAAGGAGCTAAATCCATAAATTTTATTAATTTAGTAAAAAATGAGAAATAACTGGTAGATTTTTTTCTTATCATATAGTATTGGTCCAGGACGACACCTTTAACATAAATAACAACATGAAGGTACATGGCTGAAGGGAAAGTGGAGAAACAAAAAAGTTGATTTACCCAAAGTGGATTTAGCTCCTTTTGGAATGAAACATGATATTGTAACTAAAAAAATTCATATTTCCTGGTGAAATTTTAGAATGTCATATAGTGCATTTTGTTCCTATGTAGGAAACCATTATTTTAAGACAAAAAACTCAGTTTTGATAAAATATGGATTTAGCTCCTTTTGGAATCAAGCTCTTCATATACTATTACCCCGGTCATTGGATTCAGTGCTTGCCCGCACATACTGTGTGCATAATCTCCACTCCCTGGGGAGCATTCCAGCCAGACGTTACTTGACACTCAACAACTGTGTGACCAACAAAAACGTTCGCATCCTACCAGGTATCTTTATAACACCAGGGTCGAGAGTAGCAAGTGCAGGTTAATATCTAGCCAAAGGATATTAGATATGCCGTTTGTCGTTTATTATGCCATGAGATGGTTTTCATCAAAATTTTCACAAGGCATTCATTTCTATATGGACCATTAACCCACTTAGTAGTCAATTATTTCATTGCCATATGCTTAATACAAGGACCATCTGCTTCCAGTAGGAAATAAGTTAAGTAAAGAAGTATATAGTACACCAGCATACTTTCTGATCATTACTGAGAGGTTCCTGAAATGTTATAGGCATTTACTGATTTGGGCCTTGGCCATCAGCATTTGCTGCTCATCCCGCATCCGGGTCCTATAATTATTATAACCCCGGCATTGCTTAGGTTCAATTTCATACATCTGGGTCGAGAGAGACAAATGTTCAAAGCAACACACACTGTTCAAGGATGTAAGCAGCACACAAGGTTCGAACCCGGGACCTCCCGTACGAGTGGGCCTTCACTTTAGCATTACAATGTTTCGGATGTATCATTATCAAGAATCAATCATTATTTCCCAAGTTGTAAATTAAATGGAAACATGTAGCTCTATGGTGATATTCAAATCTCTCTTTGCATATGTCTATGTTGATGTATGAAAAGCAAGAACAAGACTTTGCGTCTTATTTATAACTCAGTCACTAAGTCTACTCGATGCTTGAAAGTCACCAAGAGATTTGAATTCCGAAACACACGATACAAAAAGCTGAATATTTTTTAGAAGAGATTCTTAACTGTTTGCTTAAAAACTTACCGAAGGTCTATGGTCCGGTATAGTAGCAGGCTGCATTTTCCGAAATCTTTTTATACCTTTAAAATTGAAAGAAAGTGTAAAAAGTGAAAAATTAAACGTGTACAATATCGACTTCAGGTGAAGGATGTTATTGTCTCCTTCTCTAACTGCAGGAAATTTTGAATTGGATTAGCAAATCATATTAAATTGGATGCATATTTCAAATATAGCAACACATAAGTGAGGAGCTAATAGCATAATTCTTTGTACAATGCAGGCAACTTTCTGCAAGACTAGGTCAATGTCTAATCGTTTACATGATATCAAAATCTCACAGTATACACCAACTTAACCCATATCCGCCTAAGGCATTATACTATGCAAACGCCGTCCGTACCTAGCCACCACACACAAATATTCGCACTAACAGCATTTTTCACTTCACATCTCTCTCAAAGACACAACAAATATCGGAAATTTGACAAATTATGTATCAAAAGAAAGAGCATAAAATTGCCTTTATTATGATATAAATTTCAATGCATTTTGACAAATCAAAAAGATATACCAGTTGACCGAAGTCATATATGAGTTATATATATGAAAATATGAAAAATAAATATCAACTTGATATTCATTCATGAATCACAAATATTTTCCTCCTCTGCATTTAGACTTGAATATCATTTTTGATATATTCAAAGCAAGAGCTTTACAGTGATATATGATAATGCATATTGTGACCTTCTAAGTATGAATAATTGAAGAAGTAAAAATATAATACAATTGCTCTGTTTATGATAAATGGTGTCTTTTCCATACAAATATTATCTACTGAGGGAAGATTGTTCTTTACAATATTATTTGAAATTGGGTACCACATCCACCCCCTATCAATGCATATCTTTTAGGATGAACTGACATCAATTTGTTGCAAACATATCACAAATACATATGTATACTTATATAAACAAACGTCATAATTACGAATGTAATGCATTTTCTTTGTAATCCTCTATTTCTTTTCAAAAATAAAGTTATTCAAACATAGTTTTTGTTATTATTTGAATGTTTTTTTCTACATTACAATGAAAGAAAACTTTCTTGTACTTTGTGAGATTGAATACATGTATTTACATTTGAAATGATGAATCAGCATTCTAAACCTTGATCAATGAAAATTATTTTCATCAGAGAAATAAAAAGAGTTGTGTTCCCGCCTCCATTTGTGTTTATTTACTGGATTGTGAAGTAAAGGCGTGTCACTCGAAGGAACATCAAACATGAACTATTCACTTACATAATTATAAGACACATTTGAAAATTGGAATACATTCGTCATAGAATAAAATCATTCATCAATACACATAAATAATAATACAACATAAACAAATGTCATAATTACAAACATAAATGCATTTTCTTTGCAATCCCTCATTTCTTGTGAAAAATAAAGTTATCCAAACATAGTTTTTGTTATTATTTGAATGTTTTCTGCATTACAATGAGAGAAAACTTTCTTGTACTTTGTGAGATTGAATACATGTATTTACATTTGAAATGATGAATCAGCATTCTGAACCTTGTTCAATGTAAATAATATTCATGAGAGAAAATAAAAAGAGTTGCGTTCCTGCCTCCATTTTGTATTTATTTACGGAATTGTGTAATGAACACGTGTTACTGGTAAGACGTCAAACATGAAATGCATTTCATTTACATCAAAAATAACACTGCTTATAGTTACAATCCTCTGACATTATGCGAACAAAAAATATGAAACATAGCCATCTCAGAGTAACTAGTAAATATCACAGAAATAATTGTCTGTATAGAAATAAAACATTCTCGTGATATTCAGTTTGAATTCATTAGTTCAGTTCACCTGTCTTTGATTTATCTCTCTTCAATTGCACACTAACTTCAATTTTTGGCGAGCTTTCTTCTTGTGCTGTCGCTCTGGATTTTTGTACGCGAACTTATCCATGTAATGGTAATGACTGAAGCATGGGTCGGGACACATACGCACCTCACACACGGAACAAGTATAAATGGTGTCTACGCGTTGAAGATGGATCTTGCAGGAACTTGCGGTTTCCATTTTCTTCAGTGCATGATTCAAAGTCCTGTTGAACCGCACAGCGTTTTCATGTGGAGGAGGGGTTGGTGTTTTCCTGTATGTCCTTCCTGCAATCAAGCTTGTAGAAAGACTTTCCATGAAGTCTCGTAGCTTTACCTCTGTATTGTGAGACTTGTTGTACAAGATACACGTGTTCAGTACAGCGATGTCGAGCATGTACCAGATGACTTTATGGTACCACTTTAGCGATTTCGTTTGACGTTTGTAGCATGCGATTTTTTTGTCTGCGAGGTCTTCACCTCCCATGTGCTTATTGTAGAGACCTATGTCATGTATGTGTATGTGCTAAATAATTCAATATTTTCACAGCACGTTAAGTTTTCTTTCATAATGCAATCCTATAACCGGAAGGCTACTTTATCTTTCACCAGTAAAGCTGAAGCAGTTCAAGATTCAAGTTTAATTGTCCATATGTAATAACATAGAAATTAGTTTCGCTCATACCCCATAAATTGGGGGTAAAACAAAAATATTCCAATGATATGAGCGACAGTGTATATACACTGTTGGTCATAATGGTGGAATATTTATTTTTACCCCAATTTATTGAATGATTTTAACAATGATTTATTCATTATAGATCTAGATAATAGTACACATTCTCAGATGTTATGGAATGACAATTGGGGAGTGTTTGTTTTGCGTGGCTGCTAAAGCTTGTGTGTGCTACTAAGCTAATCAACTAGGGGACCTACGTCATTAAGTCATAACTGACAGTAATAGGGAGTAATGCCTCATAAAAGGGCACTAATAAAGCACATCGACACGGTTTTGAGCATGGGGGCTCACAGTAACGAGGCCATTGCTTAGCCAATGAATCATGACTGTACGCAGCGGGCGCTAGGGTACGTCGACGCCCCCCACACACAAAAATAAACAAAGAAAATACAATAAATTATCAATGATTCATTGCATTTCCCCCCAATCCCCAACAGGAAAAATTCCTCTGTAGGGCCATACATTATGGTTCAAGGCATGCCCACATAGAGGATTTTTGTTATGTTTGAGGTCGGGGCAAAATGCAATGAATTATTGAAAATTTATTGCATTTTCTTTGATTTTTTGTTTTTGTGGGGGCGTCGACGTACCCTAGCGCCCGCTGCGTACAGTCATGATTCATTGGCTAAGCAATGGCCTCGTTACTGTGAGCCCCCAGGATAAAAACTGTATCGATGTGCTATATTAGTGCCCTTTTATGAGACATTACCCCCATTACTGTCAGTTATGACTAAAGGACGTAGGTCCCCTAGTTGATTAGCACACACATGCTTTAGCAGTCACGCAAAACAAACACTCCCCAATTGTCATTCAATAAGATCTGAGAATGTATACTATTATCTAGATCTATAAGAAATAAATCATTGTCAAAATCATTCAATAAATTGGGGTAAAAATTTTTATTCCACCATTGTGACCAACAGTGTAGAACAGAAAACATCGGCGATCGTCAAAATACCCACACCCCAAGAAAAAAAAAGGATTTCAATCAGCATTCTATCATCTGCTAAACTGTTTAAATAGGAATATTTTCTAAAATTGCTGAGATTAAGCCACATCTTTCATTGTACCTCACTATTTTGTTGCGTCTCTCAGCAATAAACCTTTCGACCGTCTGAAAATATTTAACATAGTGTACAAAATGATGCACGTAATCCTACACCTACAAATATATTGCTTTCCTAACAAAACCAGTAAATTAATGGTGAAAATGTTTCTTACTTTGATAAGCTTGGTCAGCCCAAACAGAATATTTTTAGTGGACAACATCGAGGGGAGAGTGAGTTCCGAAAAAGCTCTGCCTAGGCGTAATCAAAACTGTTCTATAACTTTACATGAAACAAAAAGGTGTTCGAGATTTTCATCATCATTACTATTAAAAAAAATCAACCTAAAGTAAATCCAATAGACTTTTGTGTCAGCTGGTGAAACGTGCGCACATGGCATTAGTCTCGTTCAGACGGAGGCAAGTTACCCTGGGGTAAAGGTCGTGTTAAGAGCTAGTAAATATGGTGAGGTAGGTGTAAAGATCGGAGTAATGACCGTCTGAACGATGATCGTGTTAGCTACGCCTATCTTTACCCCGGCCTACTTACTCCTTGATTTTTTCAGGGGTAACTCGCTTACACGACTAGAGGGTAGCTTAAGTTGACCGTGTGGATGCTCTCCTTACACCCGGGAGTATCTGTGACCTTTCACGAGCCATCTATACACAGACTTTTGTCAACTTGGTTTCACTGGGTCACAGCATGGCGTATATTCTTTTGTTTTTTTGTGACTGGTAAACAAAGCAGTAGTCGCCATATTGGCCCAAATTCACAAAGTAGGTTTGTCGAAAAACCTTGGTTTTCTCACGTCATATGACGCGTTTCTACGCGTTTTTTTTTACAAACCTGGTTTGTAAAAACGCGTCGACGTTTCGGGCCATTGTGTCCAACTCGAACCGGGTTGGCCAAACTCTGTGTATAGATGGCTATGCTATTCTATGAAATATTAAAATTGCCCTCGGGTTGTTTTTTGTTACCATCGTATTATACATATAGCAAACTGATATAAATACCCAGTGACGTAATGAGGGGGAGGGGGCTAAAGAATGTAGTTACACGTTAATTGGCATGGGGTTCAGGGGCAAAGCCCCGGCGGGGTTAAGAGGAGGAGCCTCGTAAGCTCATAGGTTTTAGGCATGTAATTACGGTCAGATGAACATTATGGGGCCCGTCTCAGGGCTCAAGGTGGGGTCCAGGGGGCGAAGCCACCGCAAACTCAGGGGTTTTAGGCATCTAATTACGGTCAGATGAGCCCATTTTGATACCTCATTTGTGACACCGGTATGCCACTAATTGGCGTGGGGTCCAGGGGGGCAGAGCCCAACGAAGCTCGTGGGTTTTAGGCATTAATTTACGGTCAGATGAGCATTCATGGGCGTGTCTGAGGGCCTATTTTGATACCTTATTTGTGACAATGGCAGGTCACTATCCTTTCTTTCTACTTCTCTGAAACATAATTTTTCAACAAAGGGAGGAAGACCCGAGCCCCGAGATCCGCCCCGCGCCGCTTCTAAATTAGCATATTTTCGCCCGATTGTAAATGTGGAAATTAGCCATTTTCCACAAACAAATACAAAAGTATGATTAAAAAGAAAGTGACAGAAATAAACTGGAAAATCTTGTCATTGCAGCAAAATTTGTAAATAACTAGAAAAAAAACCTCGTTTGAGTCCCCCAAGCTCCCCCCCCCCCCACCCATCTCACCATTGTAAATACCAATACAAAATACTTCCTCCCATGAAAAAAAAGAGAGAGAGGGAGAGGGAGAGAGAAAGAGAGAGATCAACAGCTGGAGCGCGCGATATAACTGGTATAACACAAATCACACACGCTTTTCCATCCTCTCACAATATTTCTACGATATGCGCGTATCACTACTATAAAATCCTCCATTGATAGGTGGCATGGAATGTTATATGTATTTTAATTCAGATTTGTAATATTGTTATGTTCTTTTGGTTTAAAAATACAAACCATCTTTACTCCTTTACTGCTTTTCTCCCCCCCCCCCCTCCCCTACTTCCGGCGCCTTTGAGCTAGGCAGGTATCTTTTGTCTATACGTATCTGCAAGAAAGATCCAGTAAAGCACATACATATTTCTCCTGCTGGCATGGAATAAGCGTGATATACAGAGGCGGCCCTCCCGGGGGGCAGGGGGAAGGGGCACAGTGCCCCAACTTTTTCAGATACCCCAAAAGTGCCTCTTGTTACATAGGAAAATTGCCCCTTTTATTTTGTAAGAAGTGCCCCTTTTACATAGGAAAAGTGCCCCTTTTATTTTGTAAGAAGTGCCCCTTTTACATATGAAAAGTACTCCTTTTACTTTGACAAGTGCCCCTATTACTTAGTAAAAGTGCCCCTTCCCCCTTTTCACCTCTGACGAGTGTCCCTTCACCTCTGATAATTGCCCTATTCAAAACTGAGAGGTGCTCCTTTTACTATGACAACTGCCCCTTTTTTCCTTTGTAAGAAGTGCCCCTTCTCCTTTTAATAACCACCCCTTTTTTAAACTCGGATGAGCACACCTTTCATTTTAACATATGCCCCTCTTATTTTCTAATAAGTGCCCCTTTTCCTTCTGATAAGTGCCCCCATTAAAAAGAAAGAGTTTCTTCCCCTTCTCATAACTGCCCCCTTTTAAAAATCTGAACGGTGCCCCCTTTTCATTCAACAAATGCACATTTTTCTTTATTATAAGTGCCCCTTTTCCTTTCTAATAAGGGACCTATCCCATTTTCACCTCTTATAAATGCCCCTATCAAAATCTGATGGGTGCCCCTTTTCCGTCAACAAATGCCTATTTCCCATTTTCGTAAACGCCTCTTTTTCATCACTGGTGAAAATGCCTTTTTTTAGGTGAAAAAATGCCTCATTTTCACCTCTTATAATTATCCTTTGTACTTTGACACGTGCTCCTTTTCTATTCTAATAAGTGTCTTATCCCTTTTGATAATTGTCCCCTTTTCATGTAATCATTAAACGTGCCCCTTATTTAAAGCGACTAAGAGCAATTTCCCCGAAAAGTTCGCTCGCTGCGCTCGCTCGCATTTAAAGATGATATAATTATGTTACTTATCAAAGGTCTTTTCAGTCTAACCGTTATGAGAATGTGCTTATAACCCCATCATGATTGGCTTTTTTCCTCTTTAAAAGATGTAATTTTTCGCACTGCGACCTCTTAGATCTTAAATTTGTTTCTCGCTCGCTTCGCTCGCTCGTAAATGCGTATTCAGACATCACACTCAACTGTAAAGTATGATGCTTAAGCGATATCTTGTATGATGTATGAAGACTGAAGAGAAACAAATTTTGAAATCATCTCTGATAATGTAATCACAATGTAGGGGTATATACCAATGTCTAAAAAATTGTATATTTTCGCTTTGAGATTTCCCACTGGAAGTGCCCTTTTTTTTCTCCAGAAAGTGCCCTTTTTGTTGGTGCCCCCCCCCCCCCACTTTGGAAGTCGCTCGGCCGCCCCTGGTGATATGATTCCATCTCTTAAAACTCCTTGCTCTAACTAGCATTGTGGAATACTGAAATGGAAAATATTAGTAATTCCTTAACATTTTGCATTTAACGTTCATTCAGCTTTCCATTGGTATTGAATTGTATGTTCTATGTGTATGGTCTCTAAGTCAATGCTGAACAAGATAAGTCTCAGCAGGCAGTACACTCCAAGAACATTTCCTAAGTCTTATTATGAATGCATCCATACAACACGATAGCAACTAATTTCGAAAAACCAACCTAAAGTAATTTCAATAGACTTTTGTGTCACCTGGTAAAACGAGCAGGGCAATGACTTAGTATGTAATAAATACGACCTTGATTTCTATGAGATTTACAATAGGGTATTGAAATTGCCCTCGGGTTGTTTTTTGAAAGATGTTGACATCGTATTATACATATAACAAACTGATATAAATACCCAGTGACGTAATGAGCATGCATGCAGGTCCTGCATGGGGGAGGGGTGGAGGCTAAAGTATTCAGTAGAGCGTAAATTTACATGGGTTCAGGGGCAAAGGCCCGGTAGGGGTCAAGAGATGGAGCCCCCGGAAGCTAATGGGTTTGGGAATTTAATTACGATCAGGTGAGCACTCAGGGGCCCATCTTAGGGTCCCTGGTGGGGTAAAGGGGACGTAGCCCTTAGAAGCTCATGGGTTTTAGGCATGACATTACGATCACATGAGCTTCCACGGGTCAGCCTCAGGGCTCTTGGTGGTGTCCAGGGGGCGGAGCCAACGGAAGCTCAGGGGTTTCAGGCATTACTTTATGAGCACACAGGGGCTTGCCTTAGAGCCCTCTTGGATACTCATTCTGACACTGGCAGGTCACGTTCCTTTCTTTCTTTCTACATCTCGTAAAAAGGGGAGGAAGACTCGAGCCCCCGGGACCCGCCGCGCACCGCTTCTAAATAAGCATATTTCGCCCCCCCCCCCTACTTAGTGTTTTTTAAGGTACACATATTCGTCAATACGGGTCGATCTTTTTCTTTTGTTATACGAGCCTTTTCAGCACCCCCCCCCCCCCCTTTCAGCAAAAGTCAGGTGTGTGAAGTCAATACGGGCATATCTTTTTCTTTGTTACGAGCCGGAGATTTTCGGAACACGCATGCGGTCCCTCCGTTGCCGGAGTGGGGGGGGGGATCTTCGCATTGATTGTAAATGTGGGAATATGTCAGCTTCTATCAAACGAATACAAGTATAATTAACAAAAAAGTGAGCACGAAAAAAAAATTAATATCACTTGAAATAAACAACGTTTTAATCTTCCAAGGCCCCCCCCCCCCCCCCCCCATCCGTACACCATAGTAAATACCAATACCGTGACTTCCTCCCATAAACTATAAAGAGAGAGAGAGATCAACAGCTAGAGCGCATGCGACAAAACAATAGAGGGACAAAGGCAGGGAAGAGAGAGAGAGAGAGGTGGGGGGGGAGAAACGAGTCAATAGCTGCGAAGACGTGTTTATATGTGTTTGAGCAAAAGAGTTGAAAATAAGGTTAAGGGGGGTAGGACAATGATTTTAAATAGAACTTCGTCATGAGCATAAGTTTATTCAATTCAGATACGCTATCGACACAAAAGTTGTCTGTCGTTGGTTTTCCCTTTTGCTTTTTTTCCTTAGTCATAAATACCACAAATTCTCCGTTTTGTTGGCTATGTTTGTTTTGCAAGTCACCTTTACAAATCTTTAACTCCGCGCCTGGCATTATACGTGCCTCTGTTGAAAGGAGGAAACATAATGGTGCTTACACATGAAGCTTTTTTTCGCAGTAGATCACAAATATTTGGTAACGTTCGCTTCCTTATTTCTCATAGACGCATCCAGAGTTTTTGGGAACTAGAGATAGATGCCATGTGTTGCGTCTGGCCAGATGAAAGGGGCTACCTGTAGATTTATACATGTTGTGGTGCATCCGGGGGGGTGGAAGCATGATGGGTATAGACATGTGCAAATCCTATTATGCATGGATATCCCAACAATATTGAAAATTGTAAATAACTTCGTAGGGCGCTTCGGGTTTTTTTTTACGTGTTGGAATTGTGCTTATTTGATGTGCGATAATGTGGTGGAGAAACGTTTACAGTGCACTCTCATTATAAAGAACACCGATATAACAAAATTTCATTATAAAGAAGTAAAATCTCTGGTCCCATATGTGGGATTCCCTTTGTATTCTATTGTTTTTGCAACCCTGATACATGTATAAAGAAATTTGATTATAAAGAAATTTCATGGGTCCCGAGGACTTCTTTATAATGAGAGTGCACTGTACATGGTGTTCTAGAGGTGAAGGATATGCAGGATGTTAAGAATGTGGATAAGATATCCCTCCCCGCCCGTGGCAGTGACCAATAAAAGACAATGACACCATGGACCGTGTGTTGACTGGTCTGACATAAGTGTAACGTTTATATTTAGGAAAAGTCTGTTGACCTCCAAAGTATATACAGTATTTAAGATAATTACTATTTTTTTTATCAATGATGGTCCAAACGTAAAGCATTGGTGGAGGAGTACATGTATGGGCCAGGAGGAAGTACACTCCCTTCACAATGGCGATTGCCTCATTCACATATGATGTATGTCATCACTCTCAAGTGAAGCAAGTATTGGAACAAGGGAACAACCTCTCGAGAGGAGTATAGGGGGAAGTGTCGTGTCAGTATTGGAATGCCCTTACAGGTACACTCCCCTCAAGAAGTTGTTCCCTCATTCACTTACAGTGCACTCTCGTTATAAAGAACACTGATATAACAAAATTTCATTTTAAAGAAGTACAATCTCTGGTCCCATATCTTGGATTTCCTTTGTATTCTATTGTTTTGGCAGCCCTGATATAAAGAAATTTCGTTATAAAGAAACAATTTCATGGGTCCCAAGGACTTCTTTATAACGAGACGACCAAGATGTGACTTTTGCTTTGGACTACCATCCCCCTGTTCATGAGGAAAATGATGAACAACCGAAGATTTGGGGGTATGAGTTACAGGTAAATGCTAGTGTTGGACAATAATTAAAAGATTAAGGTGTTAGCAAAATCAACAGGTACAATTACTTTGGCTACATGCAGTGTTTTTTGAAGGCATGCTGAAGGGATTTTAATGTAGGCATACTGGTACATGTCTTGAACTGTTTTGATGTTGCACATAATTTTGTGTAATGTTCCTGTGCTTGGAGGATGACTGTTGTTGATGAAGGATTCTGGTGGTGAGAGGATGCATTACCCATACGGGGAATACATCCTCTCACCTACTGATTTTGATGTTGGAAGTGAATGTTGGGATAGTGTCTGTACTCACATTGGCTGGAGTTGTTCATGGGTGAAATTGTCCGAAGTCCTCCCAAATTAGATTTGGGTAGCGTTGACGCATGCGGTTGAAGACTATCACATGAACATAACAAATGATCTTCCATGGAAAACATTTATCAAAAGTTTATATTTAATTGTAAAGTGTCAGTACAAGGTGGCAGATTTACAATGTATTCCACACACAAAAAAGACAATCGGCATGGTCCTTGTCACATACTCTGAGAAACTATATCGACATATTGCCGAAAGTGGAAAGGATAGGGAAGATGACTATGAGTGTACCAGTGGTAGTCATGATGAGAGCAATTTATACTAAGAATCACTGATTGCTATGTGCACTCAAGTAGCCAGCAGTAACTTTTGAGATGTTGGTATTACACAATGTGTGTTATGGGTAGTTGGATTTTTTTCTTTTAAAGTCTACAAAATTATGAGAACCTTAAATAATTTTTAATTGGTAAAATGACCTTTTAAAGGAAAATGCAAGATTTTGCAACCAATGACAACAAAGCATGCCAAGTGAGTGTGTTGTTTGTAACATATTTTTTCATATGCTCTGGCCTACAACAAATTTGTCAGAGGTGCAGAGGTAAATTTATGGTGAAATACATAGTCTTACATGTATAATAGCCCCAAAGGTGAAAGTGATTTCACACGCCCTAATATTTGTTAATACACATCCATTTTTCACAAAATTGTATCTATTAGGTGACAAAAAAAATGGCGGTCAAACCTTCCAGGGAGGGTCGGTCAGTCAGCATTTTTTATTGTGTTTTTGACATTAAATTTTTCGATTAAAAAACATGGAAATTATTTGTTCTCAGCTTCTCGCTCACTCACTGCACTCGCAACTTTTCATCCAATTTTTTTGTAAAAATGGCTGATTTTCCTTGTTTCCAACAAAATTTACAATGATAAAATATAGACCTAAACACCTCAAAATAACAGTAAAATACAAAGACTGACAAATGGAGGAATGAGCCGGAGAGCCAGTAAGGCCCGAAAGTAGCCCACACCTTTACAAAAATATGTATACAATGCATGATATACACAGAAAAAAGAAACAATTAACAAAAGTTGAACGCGTAAAAAAGACTCTGACAAAAACCATTACGACAAGACAAATGTGGACATGCTCTAAAGAAATTACTCATAATTACTAATCAGCTAACGTTTAAGTAGGTTTTTTTTTTTTTTTTTTCAGTTTCAAGTTTTTTATTTCTGCATTTTCCATAAACAATAACAAAAATAACAATGAATACATTTTAGCAATATAATGATAAGTAATACAAGTAGTAATTCATATAAATAAATAAATATAAATAATCAATAGTACAATTAATCGTATTTGAAAAGAAAGAAAAGGGGGAGAATGCAGAAGACCGATATCGTAAGCAGAGCTTGAAATGATACCGGCCTTACAAAAGAAGGAGAGGAGACAGGAAGAAAGAGCGGGTGAAGAGAGTGCTGTGCAAAGTGAAGAGTGCACTGCGCGAGCTCCTCAATCTATCAAAATAATTTCCTTTTTATATACAAATAAACAATGAATATTAAAACAAAATACATGTAGTATATTATGACCAGAATCTAATTTTCATACCTTATCAATAAATATTCTTTCATCTTTACTTTAAAGGAAACAAGTGTTGTACATAATTTTAATGTTATGAGCAAGGAGTTCCACACATCGGGTCCATTGTGTCTTATTGATTTTTGTGCCAAAACAATTTTAGGGTTAGTTAAATGAAAATCCATAGAGTGCCTCGTGGGGTACGAATGTACATTAACATTATGAATATAAAAATCATGAAAGGACTTAGGAAGTAAGTTGGAGACATATTTATACATAAAAATAGCTGTTTGAAAAATGTGCATATCAGTTACTTTGAGAGTTTTCAATGTTTTAAAAATAGGTGTAGTGTGTGCTAAATAATCAGATTGTGTACAAATTCGTAGAGCTTTCTTTTGTAAAAGTTCAAGTGAATTAATTTTAGTTTTACAACAGTTTCCCCATACGATATTACAATAATTAATATGCGAAAGTACAAAAGCATTATAAATCATAAAAAGAGATTTGGGAGTTAGTAATAATTTCAATTTATATAATATTCCAATGTTCCTAGAAACAGCGTTCAATATATTATGTATATGATCGGACCAAGTTAAATTAGAATCAATGGTTATCCCCAAAAATTTGACAGAATTTTTTTCTAAAAGCAAAATATCATTAATATATAATCTACAATTTACTTTTGGTGAATGAACATTTCTAAAGTATATAAAGTTTGTTTTAGTAAAATTTAAAGATAACTTATTAGACTTAAACCAAACATATATTTTAGATAATTCAACATTTAAGATTGACGTAAGTGTGTCTAAATTTGTATGAGAATAAAATACATTAGTGTCGTCTGCATACAATATAAATGTTAAAAGTTTAGATGATTTTACAATATCATTAACGTATAACAAAAATAATAAAGGACCTAGAATCGATCCCTGAGGGACGCCACAAGTTATAGGTAATCTACTCGACTCTTTAGATTGAAAGTATACATACTGTTCTCTATTAAACAAATAATTTTTAAACCATGATAAAGCAATACCCCTTACTCCATAAAATTGTAATTTATCAGTCAATATTTTATGATCAATAGTATCAAATGCCTTACTCAGGTCCATAAAAATGCCTACACTGTGTTCCTTATTAGCCAATGATGTAATAATTTTATCATAAAGTTGAATAATTGCATGATCTGTCGAATGATGCTTTCTAAAACCAAACTGATTAGGAACAAGTAAATCATTACAGTTTCGAAAGTGTTTTGTATTTTTTGATTCTTTGATTAGTTTAGGGAGTGAATTCGAAAGGATTAGGCCGGCTGCTTGTATACCATGATCAGAGAAAGCTTTCTTATTGAGTGTATGAGAAAGATCATTAATTTGTGTTGTTTAGTAATGGTAAGTATCAGAGCGCCTTTTGAAGTAGTCTTTGAAAGACACTGGTAAATTATTAATATAGAATGTATGCATAAATACGCCAAGTTCAAGAGTATACATGTCTATTACAGTATCGTGCATGCGCATTCAGTTTCAGCAGTTCCCTACGAAGAAGAAGTGTTCAAGCGATGCCCGTTATGGACAGAAATTGCTTGAAAACACTGACATCGTAAGTAAAAAATGGTTGTATATGTGATGTAAATGTTGATTAATATCGTGTTAAGATCTCGGTGAGCACAAACATGGAGAGCTCCTAGTCAGGAATCCGCCTGACAAGCAATAGTTCATATCCTGCCCGGTTGACGTGAATTGACAAGCAATAGTTCATATCCTGCCCGGTTGACGTGAATTCACGCGCATGAAAATATGCTGGTAATGATGTCTGTCCTTTGTATGAGGGGACTGACCTAACAACACCTCAAGGAAATTTTGGACGGTAATAGGTAGGGTGGGGACTTGAGTAACCGGACACTTAATTTTGTGCGTTTTTTTCAGTAGTGTAAAATCTAAACAGTTAAAAAGTTACTCGCTCAAAATCGCTCAAATTTTGTATCAATTTGAAGAAAAAAAAAAATCACATTTTCACTTACCCATCATTGATGCCATTTGCCTCATGATCATCTTGAACTTTCAACTTTGGGAACAATTGCAGAATACCCTACCACGGTTTTACAGAATTAGAACTAGGCCTAACAGTCTGACGAATATTAGAAATATAAACTAGAAGCCAAGAGTCCAACGACCATCGACCAACAGTCTGACAAATATTACAAATTGAAACCAACGACCATCGACCAAATACTATTGAATTGAAGAGTCCAACGACCATCGACCAACAGTCTGACAAATATTAGAAAAAGAGACCAATGACCATCGACCAAATAGTGAGGCATATTTGTTTAAAAGAGCCAACGACCAACGACCATCGACCATCGACCAAAGACTCACAAGTATTAAAAAAGAAGCCAACGACCAACGACCAACGACCATCGACCAAAGACTCACACTTGTTGATTAAAAAAGCACAAAACTATTATTTTTCTTTTGTATTTTTAGAACGAGACATTACTTGTTGATTGAAATATCTAATAGGGTCTTTGAAAACAGACTAGCAGTGTAAAAGAGGGCACAAGGTACAAACAAAATTGTGTGGGACTATGAGCGGGCTGGACATTTTGTGTTACTGAAATGGGCTTAGAATTCAAGTAATTCATCTATTAAATGACTATAACAGACAATAAACAAGACAAAGGTAAGGACAAGAATCAGTGCTTATCAATTTAACAGACATTTTGCATGAAATACCATCAGGAAAGCCATCTAGATTTGTCACAAATTAGCGACAAACACATCAAACTCAGCGCTGCAATGGCGCACAAAACAGCGTAGAATTCAACTTTTCATCCACCAAATGAATTCAAACACTTGCATTATACAATCTTCAATACCTGTATCACCGTTATCGCAAATAATAAAATCACAATCTATATCTACGGCTAATATATGAAGACTAACAATATGGTAGGGTATTCTGCAATTAAGCCCAACTTTGTTTGGGTGACATTTCCGAGCATCCGAATGCTTCCGAAGACGCTGCTTCCAAGACCTATGATGCCGAAGATGACGTTCTGTGTGACGTCACAGGTCATTTAAATAAAATAATAAAATTCACTTTTTGGCTCAGATATATACTGTTTCGTATGTTTTTCAGCGTTTTAACCCTCTTCAAACCATTCTAAGGCGTTCCATGCGATACAATGTCAAAATGTTGGCTACAACATACATATCTGGGGCATTTTAGGTCATTAGGCTACCAGGTATTTTACTACGAAAGTAATTGAGAGTGTTCCGTTAAAGCATTAGTCGTGTCGTGCGCCACCTACCGGTGGTTCCGGGAACATTGCGTCCAGGCTTGGTTAAAGTAGTAAATTGCTGGTCCACTACCAGTTCGACTACTATCATTTCACCTTCGTATCATTTGGTCTAATCTTCCAATAATTTACTACCCACTTGGTCCAATTTCCAATTTTTCCAATGCCTAATTCGTCTACGATCAATACAGTTTACTAATTATTTGATGATTATAATATTATTCATGATTAAATGATTAATTGACCCTCGGATACTACTTTGATAAACGCCTCATGTAAACAAGAATCATCAACTTTAAATGGATAGTTGAGTTCTGTTTTCAGACCGCAAATGTTTATTGCTCTTATTCTTATCTATGACATTTCTAGTGCCATTTTAGAGCCTAAAATTGCTATGAAGTTAATTTTAGACCCCAAAATGTGTGAAATTTAGCCAATACGCTCATACCAATTCAGCTCCACTTTTAATAAAATACGGTGACCGTTAATTATTTATTTAATTAAAAATAACAATATAGGGGCCGGCTGTTTGTGCGTAATATAACCAACACGAAAATGCCCCCCCCCCCCCCAAAAAAAAAGCCAACATCAGCATTGGCTGGTTTCGTTTTATTTATTTTTTCAACGGCTTTTTCAAATTATCTAATATTTGTGGTGGTACACAAGTTTCCGAAATCGTTATATTTATGGATATTTCAGTCATCTCTGAACCGTTTTTGATCAAACAAAGATGCTTTTGTCATTTAAATTGTATGTTCTGTCAAATTTGACACTTAGTTTTTCATTATCTCACCAAAAGAAATTGTTTTAAGTAGCGCCCTCTACAATAGAACTCAACTATCCCTTTAATTGCATGTTAAGAACCCACTGCACTGCATGTAAGGAGCCCGGGCGTGGTATTGCACCTGCATGTACACCCCAACCAGTTATACCGTTAGGTGATCCGAGGGTTACAGGGATTCACTTTGCCTTTTCCCGTCCAGGCAAATTAAGTGACGCCAAATATACTACAATTTTATATAAATATAAATATACATATATCACAAAAAGTCGTAAGATCTGTCCATGTGCAAAATCATAAACATAATTTGAATATTCAATTATATCGTGGAATGCCTTAAACTCTTTAATGTGTATTGCGCCCGCTTGCTGTAAGAGGCGCAGCAGAAATTGCAAAGGTGTCTGATTTTTTAATTGTGGTTAAACAAAAACCGCGCTTGGAGAAAGTCCTCGAAAAAATAAAGAATTCCCTTCAAACAGACGTACAACTGATTCGGGGAAAGACAGTCGCACTCTGAATAAATTTTATTTGATTTCATTGATTGAGCGTTAACACATGAAAAGGGTGTTCACCTAAATTTCTTAAACATATTTTTTCAGTAGAGGGAGGAAGACTCGAGTCCCCAAGCCCCGCCACTTCTAAATATACATATCTTTGCCTGATTGTAAATGTGGAAATTTGTAATTTTCCCACAAACGAATACAAGAGTACAATTACAACAACAAAACATTAGAAGAAAAAAAAAAAAAAATCTTGTCGTTTCAGCAAAAATTTTAAACCACTTGAAATAAACATCGTTTGAATCCCCAAGCCCCACCCCCTTCCGCACCATCAGTACGCCATTGGACATACCAATACCGTTTCTTCCTTCCATGAAAAATAAAAAAGAGAGTGAGAGCCGGGAAGAGATCAACAGCTGGAGTGCGTGATAGAGAAAAAAAGAGGGACACAAAGCAGGGAAAAGAAGGAGAAAGAGATAGAAACGGGTCAGGAGCTGCGAAGACTTGTTTTTTTAAAAAAATGAGCAAGAGAGTTGAACATAAAGCTAAGGGGAGATAGGAGAATTCAAAAAGAACTTCGTCATGAGCATACGTATATTCAATTCAGATACGCTAACGACACAAAAGTTGCCCGTCGTTGGTTTTTCCTTTTTGTATTTTTTTCCTTAGTCATAAATACCACAAATTCTCCGTTTTGATGGCTGTGTATGCTTCTGCAGGTCACCTTTGCAAATCGGTAAATCCGCAGCTGGCATTATACACAGTTGCGGATCCGGGGGGGGGAGAAGGAAAAAAAGAGGAGGAAAAAGAAGGAAAGAAAAGAAGGGAAAAAAAGAAGGGAAAAAAAAAGAAGGAAATAAAAGGGGAAAGATGTCAAAGGCATCAAAATATGCTCATCTGACCGTAATTAAATGCCTATAACCCCTTGACTTCCGGTGGCTCTGCCCCCTGGACCCCATCTAGGGCCCTAAGGCGGACGGCTGGATGTTAATCTGACGGTAATTTAATGCTTAAAACCCGTGAGCTTCTGGGGTCTCAGCCCCCTGGACCTCACGCCAATTAGTGTCCTGGCAGTGTCACAAATAAGGTATCAAAATATGCTCATCTGACCGTAATTAAATGCCTATAACCCCTTGACTTCCGGTGGCTCTGCCCCCTGAACCCCACCTAGGGCCCTAAGGCGGACGACTGGATGATAATCTGACCGTATTCTATTGCCTAACATCCTTGAGCCTCCGGGGGCTCCGCCCCCTGGACCCAACGTCAATTCGTGACTTGCCAGTGTGACAAATAAGGTATAAAATATGCTCATCTGACGATAATTTACTGTATAAAACCCCTGAGCTTCTTGGGGTTCCGCCCCTGGATCCCAACACCAATTTGTGTCCTGCCAGTGTCTCAAATAAGGTATCAAAATATGCTCATCTGACAGTTATTTATTGCCCAAAACCCCTGAGCTTCTGAGGGATCCGCCCCCCCCCCCTGGACCCATAGGCGGATCCCTGGGGGAAAAAAATGTGTAAAAATTGAATTTTAATTTTACCTTTTTTTTTAGATGCCCCTGGCGCTCAAGGGAGGGGGGGGGGGGTCGATTTTTCTAATTTTCGAGGGCCCCAAAAAAAAATTAGTGCTCACTACCCCTCCGTAGAGCGTATAAAAAGCAGTCATTATTACTATATTATTCCTAAAAACTTGTAACTTTAGAATCACAGTATTGTCCAGGTACCTTAAATATTTAGTTCAATGTGAATCCACTTTTTAGTACTGGTAAGTCTTAAACTGAGGGAGAAGATAATTTATCTACGACAAGTGAATGAAGATCTACATGCAGATCATAAATGGGTGCTAACAGGGATAAAACATGTTCTAATAAACCTTACATTTTTCCAGTTTCATTTATGCCATGAAAAAATGAATCATAATTGTATCAGGCAGTTCCAACTGCATGTCATAGATAACGTCCTCTCCGAACTAAAAGTTGTCCTCTCCGAACATCTTTTGATGCCACATATCTCAAGAACCATTTATCTTTTTATTCTAGAAGTTGGTATGCAAAAGCACCCTTACCATTTGTAGCTATGCAGTACAGAATATAGGGTCGAACTGCTCTGTGTTTTTTCGTTTTCTTAATCAGTAACTTCATGCTGTCATTCCATCATTTTGAGGTTTGAAAGGATGCCAAATTAAATTTTACATGAATAAAACTATTTTGCACTTGAAAAATTGAGTTGCATTCTGATTCCATATCATCAAGTTATCAAACTATGTCATTAACATTCACCCAAAGAAGCAATAGATATTTTCTTTCTGCATAATGTCAGCAGGTGACACTTGACCCCTATTCTTTTCATTAAGGACATGTGCTTGAAGAAAAAAAAAGTGACACTTGTAGCCCTGACATTTTACAGACTTTACAAGTAACTTGTATACAACAAACAAACAACAGTTCAGAAGGAACTTTTTTGTCTTTGTACCCTGATTGTAAAACAACCCTTAACGTAGTGAATTGCTGTTTGGTCTACTTCCAGTTTGACTACTATCAATGTGGTATAATAATCATTTTGCATAATACTAATCATTTGGTCTAATCACCAAATAGTCTACTACCCACTTGATATACTGTTTATTTAGTCTCATTACCATTTGGTCCAATGGTAAATTTTGCCAATGCCCATTTTGTCTGCGATCCATAAAGTTTGATAATCATTTGAATATTCAATGATATCGTGGAATGCTTAAAACACTTTAATGTGTATTGCCCCCGCTTGCTGTTGGAGGCGCTGCAAAAAGGACAAAGTTGTTTATCAAGTGTGGTTATTAAAAATTGCCATTGGTGAAATAGATTTGATAACAACGGAGTGATTTTTGTTATTTACTAAGTTTTTATTTCAGTAGTGTAGTTCGATTTAAGCCAAAAATAAATGTAATTACCTGCTTTCCATGGATACCAAACAACACAAATTTAACACAGAACTACGTAATAGTATACAATAACCAGGGCCTATAGCCCATTTATTCATTATCTTTACAACAAAACCTAACACAAAAACATAATTACTAGATTTGGGAAGAAGAAGAAAATAAAAACACTAAATATTGAGAAAGAAACAAATTATTATGGGGGATTAAATGAGCCCCCCCCCCCCCCCCCCCACGGGGAACATACACAATAAGGCAGCTAAAAAATATCAATTATTTACATGTTTGGAATTCTAAATAGTGTGAGATAAAGATCAGCAACATATTTTAAATAAAGGCAATGAAATACTTGGTTGAATAGTTTAAGGGAGTTTGTTGAAAAGATATGCACCTAGGTGTAAAAAACTGCGTTTAAAGAGAAAGTTCATTGAAATTTGAAAAATAGGTAAATTATACCTCTACAGATTGATGAAAACCTTAAAGGGATAGTTGAGTTATGTTTTCAGACCGCAAATGCCTTCAAAGTGCATGGTTATTGCTCTTATTCTTATCTATGACATTTCTAGTGCCCTTTTAGAACCTAAAATTGCTATGAACGGTTCATTTTAGACCCCAAAATATGTGAATTTATCCAATACGATCATACCAATACAGCTCCACTTTAAAAAAAACACGGTGACCGTTAATAATTTTTAAAATTAAAAATAACAATACATGGTCCGGCTGGTTGTGCGTAATATAAGCAAAATGAAAATGCCAACAAAAAGCTAACATCGGCATTGGCTGAAATACGACGTAAAAGCCGTTATTTTGTTTTTTCAACGGTTTTTTTTCAAATTTTTCAAATTATCTAAAATTTGTGGTGGTACGAAATCGTTATATTTAGGGATATTTCAGCCGTCTCTGAACCGATTTTGATCAAACAAAGATGATTTTGTCATTTAAATATTATGTTCTTTCAAATTTGACACTCAGTTTTTCATTATCTCACAAAAAAATATTTTGTGTAGCGCCCTCTGCAACAGAACTCAACTATCCCTTTAAGATAAATGAATAAAGTACTTTCTAAGCCCTGACTGATGTGAGAAATTAATAACATGCAATTTTGATACACTTTCCAGAACCCACTCACAAATTGAAATGGCGGCTATAAAAACACATGCAATAGGGTGACGTAATTGAATGAACTATATCCTTAATTACACATTTGGGGAAATGCTGGATGCCCATTGCTATTTTTACATATGGGCGTAAAGTTGTTGTAAATTTACCGCCAATGGTGATGTTTACTTAATTTTTGGCACTTTAAATGAGATACACCCACCAAAAATTCAACAAATGCTTGCTTGACTTTTATTTTATTTCCGTCAATTTTGAGCATTAAAATCGGAATAATAATCACATATTTTGAGGCCATGTTAGCGTGTACGTGTCTGACCTGGAAGTGTGAAGGACATTTCGCATGCTGACCCAACGACTCTTCTGGAACAAAAAAGGCGACAAATTTAAATAAAATTGTCCAGATATTCATTACGAAAATGTATGATTAGGCCGAGTAATTCATGATTTTGGATGAATCAAATCGCAGTACCAGATAAATGGGGAAAGGGAATGTAAATAAGAACGAGATCAGTCTGGTTCGAGATTCACGGCTAGCTCGATCGCCGGACTGGCTATGGCTATGGCAAGCCGGCTATAGTGCAAGCGTTGCATTAAAGTTATATAGTACCGTACGTAAGCGTACCCTTCTTTACGTCCTTGGCAATATCGGAAACATCTTCTAGTTCTACTTCCAGGCAAAGATCTCCCAAATCTCCATTGCCGTCCTCCCCAAAAGTGAAATCAGGTATGTTTACGTTCATATCGATATTTCCAGTTGATTTTGATGAAGGTAAACTATGTCAGCTATTAATGGCTTCGGCACTCAACGCAATACTAATAACAGTTAGACTAAAATTCGTCACTTAGATGGATTAGTAGATACGTACACGAGAGGGCTCCTTCCGTGGGCCATTTATACTACCGCGATCATTTTATCTCGTCATCACAAGTGAATGTAAAAAAAACTGAAGTTTGATTTAGACTCGTCGTCTTTAACCACAAATTTCGTCATGATCCCGTCTGTTCATTAAAATGAAAAATGAATATCACATAACCGTAGCTACAACATATTAAATTCGAATAAAGATTAACGAGATATGGTCGAAACGGCACTGTCATTGCTTATACGGAGGGTTGTTGAAATTGAAAGGAATTATTAAGGAAAGGATCGGGAATCTAAAACATGCCATCAAACTGAATTTATCATATCCGTGTGAGTGTTCTAGAACACCAATCCCCTGGACCTCCACCCCTAGATAACCACCCCCAGTCAACTACCCCCTAGGAAAACTACCCCCACTACCCCCTAGGGCAGTGTCCAAAAAAAACGCCCTTAGGGCGACTTTAGGACGACTTCTCCCTAGGACGAATTCCTAGGACAACTTCCCCCGGACAACGACCCCGGAAAACTACCGAGGACAGACTTTAAATTCAACTCACAAATTATTTAACAATTGTGATACAGAAAAGATACACTGTCGCTCATATAGTTGGAATATTTTTGTTTTACCCCAATCATGGAATTATTTTTAAAATAATTTAAAAATAATAGATGTAGATAATAGTATACATTCTCAGATTTTATTGAATTATAATTTGATAATGTGTGTATGCTACTATGCTTATCAACTAGGGAACCTACACCCTTAAGTCATAAATTACAGTAATGAGGATTAATGCCCCACAAAAGAGCACTAATATAGCACATCGACACGGTTTTGATCCTAGGGCCTCACAGTTACGAGACCATTGCTTTGTCACTGATCCATGACTGTACGCAGTGGGGCTAGGGTAGGGGGCAGTTTCCATAAATTAAAAAACAAAGAAAATACAATACATTTTCAATAACTTATTGCATTTTACCCCGGTTCCCAACATAAACAAATCCTCTGTGTGCCAATGCCTTGAGCCATAATGCATGGCCGTACAGAGGATTTTTTTATGTTGGGGACCGGGGTAAAAAATGGGCCCTCCCAGATACTGCTGACGTACCACAGACTTCATTTCTTGAGGACCACTCCTACTCGATACGAGATAGTCCAAGAGGGGTGAAGTTAACAGCCGCAATGGATCGTATTGACAACTTGGAAAAGAGTTTGAAGACTACACATCAGAAATCTCACCGGTTGAAGAGAAAGGTGTCGTCACTTCAAGAGATTGTTGTAACCCTTGACAGAATACTTGAAAGAATATAGTGTCTGCCAACGGGGCAGAAATGATGTCTAAGACTTTCTGAGGTGTTCCAGCAGCCCTAATGGAAAGGATTGTGAAAAACAAACTGGTTAAAAAGATTAGACGTGACGCATATACACCTGAATTGCGGGCGTTTGCTCTGACCTTGCACTTGTACAGTGCAAAAGCATACAGATATATAAGGAAGTCATTTGACTTGTCATTGCCGCATCCATCAGTCATCGGGAGACGGTATTATGCGATCAATGGCGAACCAGTTTTTACACAGGAAACGTTTGCTGCTCTGGAGGTAAAGGTGGAGGAAGCAAACAAGCGAGGAGAGAGTGTAGTTTGTGCTTTAATGCTTGATGAAATGGCAATTAAGCAGCACATCGATTTGGATGGGTACACATACCATTAATATGTAGACATCGGAGTGTGGGTCCAAGATGATACCACGTCAGTAGCCCGAGATGCTCTTGTCTTCATGGTCATGACGCTCAACATTAATTGGAAATTGCCAATCGCATATTTCCTAATTGATGGCATGTCAAGCAGGGAAAGGGCCAGTCTTGTAGAGCAGTGCCTGGTTCATTTGAAAGATGTTGGTGTACACTGTGTCTCACTCACTTGTGATGGTCCATCTTGTAATTCCACCATGCTTGAGGCACTCGGAGCATCAATGGCTCTCTCAAACCTAGAGCCTTTATTCCCTCTCTCAGCAGTCATCATGTATTTGTTCTGTTAGACATATGCCATATGCTAAAAATTATAAGGAATACTTTGGCATCAGGTCAAATGATCACTTCTCCAGTAGGACAGAAGATTTCATGGACAGTGCTCTATAAGGTGCAAGAGGAACAAGGACTTCGCCTTGGGAACAAACTTAGAGCTTCACAAATACAATGGCACAAGCAAAAGATGAAAGTCAATCCAGCGGCTTAGACAATCAGCTAATGCAATCGAGTTGTGTGCGAATGACTTGAAGCTTCCCTATAAAGAGAGTCAGATGCTACAGTGGAATTCATAAGAATTATCGATCGACTTTTCGATTTCATGCATTCTCGGAATCCTATAAGTCGCCACAACAAAGCGCTTCTAAAGTAGGAAAATAAATCCGAATTACAACAAGCGTACATGTAATTGTCTCAACTAACGCACAACAATGGAGAGCCAATGCATTGCTCACGGAAGAAGACACCTTTCATTGGGTTCATGGCTGGCATTCGTAGTATACAAGGACTGTTTGACTCGCTCGTGAAATTTGAAGCTCCTAAATTGAAGTTCAACAAGCTGTCTCAAGACCATCTACATCTCTTCTTTTTGTGCGGTCAAGTTTGGTAAAGGAACTTATCCCACTGCACGTCAGTTTGGATCTACCAACAAGAGGCGCCTTCTTTATCATGAGATATTGAGATACAATGGCATGACGGAAACTGCATAGCAAAAGCCAAGACACCAATCCTGTTTGTATCCACTGCTAAGCCATACATCAAGGCAGGAAACTTTGATGAGGAACTGGAAGACAGAGACATGCTACATGCTACCGCAAGCAGATCAACATCTTCAGACTTCTTGGGTTTGAGGGCTTGTATTACTGTGTAAAGATCTTTGGAATTGAAGGTGATCGGTGGATCCTCATTGTCAGAGTCAGATGCAATATGTACCTCGTTATAGCTATGCATGGTTTCCTCATCATCAGCTATTCGCAGGGTAGAGAGTGAGCGGAAGTACGTCTCCCATCCCTTCAGGATTTCTTGATTGGAGTATGATGCCATCATCCCTTACGATACACTCTGTGGGGTTCGATGTGCTAGCTGGGGTATTCTCCTTTATTAGTCTGCTAAAGAGTTGTACCTCAGGATTTCTTGATTGGAGTATGATGTCATCATCCCTTACGATACACTCTGTGGGGTTCGATGTGCTAGCTGGGGTATTCTCCTTTATTAGTCTGCTAAAGAGTTGCGGGTCATCAGTTTGAGACGCTTCCATCTCCTCAACCGAGTTGTTGTGTATAACAATCCTAAACAATATATTGCAATATTGTCTGGGCCTCAGCTTCTAAAGTTGAGACTATATCGGTTGTAAAAAGGTGCAGTGAGGATAATTTGTAAAATGCCTTTCCTTGCCTCCTCTAAACCTTTATTTACTCAATTAAAACTCGTGAATGTATTCGATATGTATAAATTAAGACTGGCCATTTTTATGTTTTCTTGTCGGAGACAGATCTTGCCATTATCCCTGAAACGCCATTTTCCCCATGAACTCTGCAATCCATGCACTCCCACTGTAGTCGATTAAATGCAGATGTTCACATCCCATGTGCAAGAACTTTAGTTTCTCAAAAGACTATTTACTATATATGCAGGTCCCAAATAACGGAATGCATTGCCACCTAATCTAAAATTTGCATGCTCTCAGAACGTTTTCGAGAGACAATACAAAGAAAGGCTTTTACAATCTTATTCACATTGAGTCACCTGTTGTTTGTTATTTATTCCAATGTTAATTGTTATATGCCTGGTTTGTATGTTTTTTTAAATATTTTGTATGTATTATTATTCTGATTGGGTCTAATTTCATCTTATTTATTAACTTTACTTATCTATTTGCCTTTCTTTCCTTCACTTTTCCTTCATCTCCCCCCTCTGTCTGTCTCTCTCTCTCTCTCTCTCTCGTTTCTCTCTGACCTAGCTGTTTGTGTATTCTCTCCCTCTTGTTGTTGTACATGCAACATTATACAATGCAATTTATACATCACAATGGGGTCGAATTCACAAGATCTTTAAACAGATCTGTAATCTGATCCCCACTCAGTTCATGTTACTTGTGCTGTCAATTACTGAATTTACTATGTCTATCTTTGTTTTCTTATTTGTCATACATGTATGCGTTCATACGCAATTTTCCGTATCTTTTTTATATAATGAGTGAATAAATGAATTGAAATAAATTAAATTGAGTAAAGATATCACATCGTATGTAGCGATTAAATACATAAAATTGTATGCACATAGTATTAAATATATCGAATAGAATGTAGAAAGTAAATACATCACCTTGAATATAGAGATCAAATATACCAAATAGTATGTAGAGATCATTAAATCAGCTGAATTGTATATAATGTACAAAGTAAATATATTGAATAGTGTGTAGAGAGTAAATCTATTGACTATTAGTATGACTAAGATTGTAAATTTACCACAAAGTTTAAGAGAATAAATCTATCGAATATCACAGCATAAATGTATCAAGAAGTATGAGGAGAGTTATTCTATCGAATACCGGAGCGTAAATTTATCACAAAGTCTAAAGATAAGAAATATATCGAATAATAATTGGGAAATGATTACTGCATAATACTTACGAGTATAAAAGTGAAGTCTTTATGAAGCTCATGTGACAGTACCGAGCATGTATCTAGCTACTTCTCGCTAGGACTGCCAATAGTGAAATAGAAGAGATAACAACGGAGTGATTAACGGTGGCGTGCGATGGGACGAATGACGCAATTATTGTTTCACTGCAAAAAATGAATTCAACCAAGAAGCGGCGCTCGAGGGCGAAGGGGGGGGGGGGTGACAAGATATGACCCCCGACGTGAGAGCCCCTTTTTCTTAGGACAAGTGCTCCTTTTCCTTGTAAGAACTGCCCCCTGCCTTTTTTCACAAGATCCCTTTCACTTTCTCATAAATGTCCCTGTTCACCTTTTATAAATGTCCCCTATTATGATATGATAAGTCCCCTTTGTCCTTTGCAATAAGAGTCCCAATCCCATTCTCATAAGTGCCCCTTTTCTATTCTCATAGGTGCCACTGTTCATCTTTGGTGAGTGCCTCTTTTTAGGTGGGAGAAATTTCCTTTTTCACCTCTGATGTAAGTGCCCTTTATTTACTGTGACTCGTGCCCCTTTTTCTTTTTAATAAGTGCACTTTTTCCTTCTGATAAGTGCCCCATTTATTATGACACGTGCCCCTAATTCCTTTGATTACTTTTTATGAGCCCCTTTCCAAAATGCCCCTTTTTACATCCAATAAATGGCCCTATCAAAAAATGATAGGTCCCCTTTTCCACCAACAGATGCCCCATATCCATGTTCACAAATGCCTTTCTTCATCTCTGTTGAGTGTCCCTTTTCAGGAGCAAGAAGTGCCCCATTATTACCTCTGATAATTGCCCTCTGTAATTTTCCCTAGAGCTCACAGTTAGAGTTTTTATAATTATATTACTTTTAAAAGAACTGTTCAGTCGTCCTTCATTTTTTGTCCTCTTTATAAGATGCAATTTTTCGCACTGCGACCTCACAAACCTTTAAATCTTGCTCGCTTGCTTGCTTCGCTCGCTGAACATTTATAATTCAGATTATTACACCAAACTGATAGGTATCTTGCTCAAGCAGTATCTTGTATCACGTGAAGAGAGAATTGAATATTGATGTCACAACAGACTGATTTTATAGCCAAATAATCAAACGATAATGAGTCTTTTGTATTGTTTTTCTTTTTTTTTCTCTATGAATGTCAGAAATACATTATTGAAAAAATGTGTGTCTTCTGTTAATAGCTCAACAGTTCAACAAATATTTGTATTTGGAGTAGTCAATTTTATTTATATTATAAATGTAAATTACCTTGGGAAATATGCTTGTTAATTTATTGCAACTGAGAATCAATAAAATCCCTGTGGAGGGAAAAAGTATGGAAACAAAAAATATTGATGTCATCCCTGGTATTGTAGTCACAATCGTGACGATGCAAGGGTAAATAGCAATGTATACAAACTGTGTATGTTCACTTTAAAGTTTTCCTTTGTAGGTGCCCCTTTTTCAGAAAGAGCCCTTTTTATTGGTGCCCCCGCATTTTGGAAGATGGTCCGCCGCCCCTGGTTGAACTTCTCTCTAATCTCTTCCTCCATCCATGAACATACTCCACCCACTCTTATTTCTCTTATTTTCTCTTCCTCTGTCATACCTTCTCTCAGTTTGTTCATTATTCGCTTAATAAAGTCTCATTTCCATTTGCAACTTAATTGATGTCATATTGTTTCGATCGTTAAAACATTAGAAAATATAATCTTATCATCCACTCCATTTCTATCTATCATGTTTCCTCTATCTCTTTCGCCCCCTCGCCCCTCTCCCTCCCTCTCTCGTTTTATTATTTTCTCCCTCTCTCTCTCCTTTTCTCTCTCCCCTCTCTCCCTTTCTCTTTGTCTCGCTCAATCTCTCTCTCCGTCTGACTTTGTTCATCTCTCTCTCTCTCTCTCTATTTTTCAAAGTGTCTCTTTCTCTCTATATCTCTCTATTCCTATCTATGTCTGTCTCTGCCCCCTCTCTCTCTTTCTCTCTCTTTAAACTTGATTTCATTGTGCACCAGTTAACCCTGAAAACTGCAGGTATGTTCCTATTGAAATAGAGCGTGCTCACAAATAAAAAGTCACCCCATTTGAACAAACAAAATATGTTTTGGTTGCGGTATTCAAGTTAATAGGGACTTTTAGATTTGCCGAATAGCAACGTGGATTGCTACGATCGACGTCCGTTTAATGCACTGCCTTGAATGGACGTCACACGTATCAGTCCTTGCAAATCTAAAAGTCCCTATAATGACATGATCCCGTACATGTAGTAATTCCGTTCAAAGTCGAATTCATTTTAGACTAACCGATTTATCATTACGTACATTCGAATATGTCCACTTTTCCCAATGATTTCCTTTAAAAAAAAAAATCAAAGTGCGTTTTGCACAAGGCGGGACGTCTCCATATGTAAAAGATACTTGGGGGTTATTTGTACAAGTGCTCTCTCCGAAATGGCTTATACCTCTAGATCAAATGGAACTGGTGAATCTTGTATAAAGGATATAATGGCCTATGGGGCGACAGCCCAATTGACCGAAGGCCTGCGAGACCGAAAACCAAATATATGACATACAATATATACATGTAATTGTGATCGTGCACACACATTTGGCCTTGATTGTTCTTCTTTGTTTAGTGGCTATCTTAGTGTTTAGGATCCCTTTAAATAATAAGTACAATACATGTTTATCGGCCCCTAGGCATATCAAGATTTATACTGCATTTTAGAGATTAATTCGGTAAAGTTTATTTTGGAGCAAAGCACTATAGAACATAAGCTGTATATAAAGATTTAAAAAACTTGGGGTGAAAAATATGAAATCTGAAAATGAATAGCTCACTTTTCATTAATGGCAAAATTCACACCATCTTGAATTAGTTTAATTGATTGTGATGACGAGTTCATGATTATAATTTGAGGGGAAAATGCCAATAAACTCTTCGTATAAAGTGAGTACTATATATTGGTAATAATGGCAGAAATAACGCATCTGTTCAGCTAAAAGTCCAATATCGAAACACAACTTTTTTTAAGTAATACTTGCCTCAAATAAGACGTTGATTACAGACAAGTCAAGAAAATTTCCACAAAAATGTATTACTGGATCTAGTCGCCCACTTTTTGTTAGGCAATGTCACATATAATTTGTGTATTGTTCCCATTTACTGGAAGAACCCATTTCCATTTGAAATCTGAAAACGATTGCAATTTGTTCTCCATACTGTCCAGCTCATCTCGCGAAACGTGATATAAAATGTGGACATTAGTTTTCTATCAAATGTCTTGAAGAGTTTATCAAATATTAGTTTCTCACAAAACTTGTTTTAATAGGGAGACAAAAGATACGTGACAAAAGCGGAAATCTAATGTTCATATTTCATTACAAATTTTCAATCATTAAGACATTATACAACATACAAACTGTGTAAATATAAAATATATTACACTCAAAGTACAAACAATATTTCGTATAAAAAATTCTCTATGGATATAAACTTCTCTACTAAAAGAAAAAAAATAGAGTTTCATGAATCTAGCAACTGCAACACGCATACATTCATTTGTTTCTACAGACCTTATCTGTATTGCAACTACATAATAATGGTTCTTGTACATGTAGATGAAGTAACCTAAAACCTATCGTAGTAATTTTAAAAGAATGAAGTATGCACGCATGCCTAGAATATGCCTACGGAAATAAGAAGAGCCCCACGAAGAAGAATGTATCCTTTGACAAATCAGCTACAAAGAAAACGGACAATTGATCTTATGAGGAAGAAACTTTTATCTCCAAAAGCAATTTTTCATAGGGCACCTTTAACATCAGCAAAATTAATGAAAACAAAACTTCCACAGCAGACTGCTGCAATGTTTACAAAGTTTAAATTATGAATCTGTGTGCACAAGGGATTTTTGAATTATTGATTTATTTTCTAATTAAGGGGACGTGAATGATGTGTCTTTTGTCAACCACACGCAGCCGAAATTCAGCAGAAATAGACAGCTTGTGGCATATTTATTCACATGTTTTTTTTCTTCTCAATACAATTTTGAGTAGCGACTGCGCGAAAATAAATAAATCATAATTTCATTATAAAATCATAAACAACCGGGTAGAAATAGCTACTCAAAACGTTATTAAGAAAATTCTGCTTTAATACGTTGCTTCCTAAATATACATATTTGACAAAAATTTGTTTGAATTCTATAAAATTCTTAAACCACAAAGATATTTATGGTTTTCTTTGAAGGTATCAGTGTGCAACACCCTCTAACAGTGATTAACAGTAAATTCTCCCAACCATTTTTGAATTTTCCCAACCGTTTTTCCTTGAAACTAAGACATATTACAGGATTAAAAAAAGCTTTCAACACTAAAATGTCTGGCATAGTTTATAGAGCCAATTCAATGCTCTGTGACGGTTTACATTCACCTAAAATGTAATTAAATTGTAATAATATAGTTTGGGGATTTAAGACATTGATCAGATCAGTTTTTCGCAATTTTAATCATTAATAATGGTACGTTTTCACTCAAAGTTTCAGATTATCTTTAATTGTATATCTAGCATTGAAGTAATTAATCTACCTTAGCACCATTTCCTCTCATCTGAAAAATGTTACCAAGTCCCTTTAATATGCTACCTTTCTTATACAATTTTCAACTTGTAATAATATGTTAGTAGTACTGTTAATTTGATAATAATAATAATAATAATAATAATAATAACAACAATAATAATAATAATGATAATAATAATACATTTATAGAGCCCAGAAACTATCCAACATTTAATATATATATATTCTACTGCGCTGCAAGTGCTCCTGATATGCTTAGATTTACAGTTGATTAAAAAGATGTGCTTTCAGTTTTGATTTAAAGATATTCACAGATGGTAATTTCCTGACTTCAAATGGCAAGATATTCCAGAGTTAGTTTATACCGATAGTGAGTAGTTAGTACTGTTTATGGACGTATTTCATACCGTATGTAATATTAAATTTACCTTGAAATGGTTATGACATTATTATTGACCTTTTACGCCCCGAAAGGGTGTCGAAATAACCCTATTCAGGGGCGTACGCAGGATTTTTTCAAGGGGGGGGGGGTTAAAATCGGGCCCAAAATATTTGGCTCCCGAAAAATTTAAAATCGCGCCGGCCAAAAAGTCGCTCATTGTGGGGGGGGGGGGGGGGGGGGGGGGGTAAGCGCACACTTTTTTTTTTTTTGGTCTCGAAATTTAGGGGGGTAAGCGGACACTTTTTTTAGGGGGGGGGGGTCTCGAAATTTGAAAATTTGACATTTTTCTTCGTTGGGGTGGGGGGGGTAAGGTCACCTTTTTAAGGTTAGCCGTGGGCATTTTTTTTTTTTTTTTAATTAAAAAAAAAAAAAAAAAATAATAATTCAAAGGGGGGGGGGGGGGTTAGGTTTTTTAGGGGGGTTTACACACATAAAAATACCAAAGGGGGGGTTTGAACCCCCAAACCCTCCCCCCCCCCCTGCGTACGCCCCTGATCCTATTAAACTCAAGTCATTAAATTGAGCTATACAGTTTTGTTTATATGATTCATGGATACACTGATTAAACGAAATCCACGTTGAAGGTTGCAATACAAGAAAGATGAATTGAATAAAATAATTCAAGTAGGTAATAAAAAATGATAACAATAATCATGATTATAATTATAACAATAAACATAATAATTATAATAATAACCTGTTGAAAGACATCTCAGTAAAGTACTCTTTATGGAGGCACGTTCAATTTGTTGGTAGTACTTAGTAGGCATAATTTTGAGGGGGCGGGGCGTACACATTAGCGGGCTGGGTTACCAACTAAAGAAAAGATACAAGAAAAATAAACGTTAACAATCAACAAAATAATAAAACCGGTCCCAAATTGTAAGTTATGCATCGTTAAAGGGAAATTCAATCAGAGAAGTGGGGACTTCGGGTCATTCTGTCATTCAAATCAGTGGTGAATTGTGAGGGGATGACATCACAATTTCTGAACGTATTGCCATTTGTCTGAAAGATTCCATGATTTTCATGATTAGGAAGATTCATAACTTTCTTATTAGTCGTCCAATTTTTCTCAAACTTTTACTGCATTGTTTCTCTATTTTGTCTGCTTCTATTAAAACCAATTTAATATGATGGTAGACTTCCCCTTTAATTTGTTGTTATTTTGTATATCATTTTTAACAAGCCATTTGATATGTGTTTTTCATGGTCTTCCCACTTAAGATATCTCATTACGTATGTTTGTATTGAGGATTATATAATTTCTTATGTAAATCTTGACGTGGAAATAAAATGAAATTAGTGTGTCGTAAGCGAAATTTAAAAAGAAAATCTTGCTAAGTTGTTGTTTAAAGTAGCCCTTTTGATGGAAGGTCACTATGGAGATTCTTTGAATCCGACATGTTACAAATGTAAACACTTATAATTATATAATGTATTTACACAGTGCATTTTGTATATGCATGTTCAAATGCCCTTTACAATTATGACAGAAGAGGAGAGTTATAAGATATTTTTTGAGGGTTTTGAGAGATTGCTAGTTGCGAAGAAATAGTGGTATGTTATTCGACAATTTGGTAGCAGAAGTTGTAAATGCTCTGTCACCTAGCGTGGATATCATCTTGGGAGACGGGTGGTACAGCCATAAGAGGAGCGAAAGAATTAGCAGGATGGTTTCCTGATATCTACGAATTTAGATAGGGTATAGGGAGGAGCCGGACCATACATGAATATATATTATGTCCCGTTAATGTACCATGTTGTGTTTTTTATATACATATATACAGAAAGAATATTTAAATTAAAAAAATAGTTATAATGCATATATAAACATATGTTTATGTAGTTTTATATAAATAAATCACTTGATTAAATGTAATAAATAAGACTCAAAGCACTACGATGATTGTGGATGGCTTTTTTTTTCTTCTGGCTTTCCTTACCAATCTAGAGGGCGGAGGGGAGGAGGACATACCACTGCAACAATAAATAGAGCCAACGAGAGCACTGATAAACGCCATGACACTAAGCACAACCAACACAGACATTGGAACGACGATATACTGAAAATAAAAGACGATATAATCAAATAAATTAGGCTTCCTTTCATAAGGTAATACAAAAATCCATTTCAGTCAAGTAATCAAATTTAATGCATAAATCTTTGCGCTATACATGAACTGAACTACTATTATTATTATTAACAAATTATGTCATTCACCTGTTATGAATAATTGAATTTCGATAGTCAGAATGCAAATTGAATAATACAGTAGCCTAATTGTGCTAGGTAGGACAAACAATTCGCATTCTGACAAATGAAATCAATTATTCGTAACAGGTGAATGGAATAATTTGTAACGAGGCACTTAACAAAGGTCTGTGCATTGCATTGGATTATATTACGAAAATGGCATATTGCACTATGAATATGACGGACAAAGAAAGCGGACAAAATATACAGTTCCTCATTCTACCATCAACAATTGCTATGGTAGACAAAGGAACATCCCTTCACTGCTATTATGTAAAAATGTGTAGAACAGGTGAATATGCATGTGACACCTGTTCTACATATTTTTACACAATAGCAGTGAAGGTATTTACCTTTGTCTACCATAGCAATTGTTGAGGGTAGAATGAGGAACTGTATATTTTGTCCGCTTTCTTTGTCCGTCATATTCATAGTGTTGGGATCTCGTATATATCTCCGTTAAGTTCATTGTTGCGAATTATTTCATTCACCTACTACGAGTAATTGTTTTCCAGTTGCCAGAATGTAAATGTCGTGCATTTTGTGTTGTAAAGTGTAATGCAAGCCATTATGTTTGTTTAGCAACAATTAATGTACGTAGCTTGTATTCTTGCTATTGACAATAATGCAATAATAGCTCGGACATAAATGAGAGCATAGTTTTTAATGCAATTTGAAAAATGTCTATAATTGAGGTTAAAAGCATTGTTTCATGATATTTCTTCAAATTAAAACAAATGATGTGCTTATTTGATTGTCAAACTAGTATGACGGGCTATTGTTTTCATTTGAATCGTTTCTAACTGAAAAAAGAAACAGGGAATCAACTCTGACAAGCAAGTATAGAAAGTCCCTCGTCTGCAAATGTGTTTTATGGTGATCACGGTTATAAATTTATTTATTTGGCATATTAATATCCTTTAAGAACAATCTTTTCACGGGACTTTCCTACAATGACATTTTTTCACATCGGAAGAAACATACGAAAGGCTCAAAACTTGTGTGTGTGTGTGTGCGTGTGTGTAGAAATCAATTTTCTCTTTAAGAATCATTTCTCTTACCAAACAAGCATTAAAAACTTGACACTTCTCAAAAGTGCCATTGCTCGCAAAGAAGTAAATTAGAAAGCAGTGATATCCAAGTGCTCCAAGACTAGCAATTGCCGACAGGATGCAAGCAATCAAGAAAAACACAATCTGAAATATTTATAAGAGAGAACAATTAGATCAATCGATCATGCTTTATATATATATATTTCCCCCTCCATCGTTATACGTTCCCTTAAAATTTCGCACCTAACACAGTCCATGACATATCAACCCGCCCCTGTTGACCAAGCTTATATTTAACAATGTCTATCTATGTGCGCTGTAAATGTATAGCTATTTGACATAATCAGATGATAACAAACGCTTCTTAATGATTGAAATATAAAATTGCTTGCCCCATAATGTTAAAACAATATTATGTATTCAATCATTATTACTCTTATCAGGTTTTCTGGCCAAATTCATAGCTCTTTCATTACAATAATATTCAAAGGTTAATTCAATCAACATAGTTTCTCCATCATCTATAAATCATATTATTGATTTATAAAAAGAAATATAATATAATTACCATGCATGTGTATCTGCAGATTGTCCCAAGACCGAATAATGCAGTCAAAAGGTACAGCTGAAAAAAGAGCAAATAAATTAACTTATGTCATGGGCGGCGGAGCGTCTAAAGTGTAAGTGCAACAACTAAAAAGAGCACTTACTGGAAAGGGTGGCACCTATAAATTGTTATCTCAAAGTGAGATTATTTTTTTGTTTAGACATTGCTTTATACCCCTATATAAATTATACACATTGTAATTAAAACATTATACGGGATGATCTTCAACATTTCCTCTTTACATTGTCCGAGATATTGCTTCAGCACCATATTGTGCAGTTGTGTGTTATTGTCTGAAGATTCATTTGCGAGCGAGCGAAGTGACCAAACAAATATGTAAAGATACGTGAAGGTGATTAGATCAAGTTTAGATGAAATCCTCAATCCTGATGTAATTTTAAGCACAATCTTACAAGGAAGAATAGATGAAACCTTTAATATTTTACTTAATGAGATATTATAAATGCAAATGAGTGAAACGAGCGAATTCTGTTGAAATTTGAGAAGAAAAATGATGTCAGTCGCTTTGAATAAGGGGCATTTAAAAGGAGGCTACGACAAATCTATTATTTCGAGGGAGTTGAGAGGTGTTAAAAGAACACATCTCTATTACATGAATGACATGTTTAATGTAACGGCATTTACTTTGAGTTTGAAAACCATTAATTGCTTGAACCTTTTTCGACAAATGACAATTGATACGCTTGGCATTAGCTATGAAGTTAAAGATATCAGTTTAACGAAGCATCTTTTAGCAGTTGAGTTGAATATGCCATGTTAGTTTAAAGGGGCAGACGTTTAGTGTAATATATTAACATGAAGGGACATTTGATAGTTTTGAAAACGAGCGCGACTATGTTCTAAAAGGGGCACAGTTCACTATTACGGAACTTGGGGCATTGTGCCCCTTCCTCTCCCCCCTCCCCCTCCTTAATTCTCCGGCTAACGACTTTTATCGTGGTGGTAGAGATATGGCTCCTGGCACTGCACAAAGAGGCCCTTATTCTTTGAACCTAGATAGTGTAAAAGGGAGCACTAATCAACATGGGCGTCGTATTCGAAACAGGGCAAAAAAAGCTGAACTGTGTGGACCAAACTTTTATGTCACATGGTTGCGTAGTCCCGTACACGCATTTATGTGTACAGTGCATGCGACGTTCAGCCATATATTACTCAATATCTTATCATTTTGATGATTCGAAAACCTCTCAGTGTACTACACAATCAGCATTTTCCAATCGCTTTCGACAGGTTCATTCACAATAAAATCACATGACCAGAACTCAACTTTAGCTTTTTCTGTTAGAAATAACATTATGTAGCTCTCAAACTTACACCACATTGAGCGAAAGCGATAATCGGGTAGCCGTAGTCGAAGATGACTGAAGATTGTACTCCATGTGGGACGAAGATAATGGCTCCACACACTACCGAACCTATGGCGTATACAATCATAAACACCGCTGTACAGGTGGCCGCACCTGCACTGTAGTTTTCAGAATAGCCAGCCCGCTAATAAAAAAATTACAAAGAAATAAGTGTAGAGAGAACAAATATCGTGTGGTTAGCCAGGTGTTACTTTATACCCCTTTTTATTATTGTCTGCAGTTGAAATTGCACTTCCTTGGGTTGTAAATGCAGCGAATGCGACAGTTTTATAATATCACCCCTCTCTCTCTCTGCCTCTCTGTATCTATTATGTGTGTGTGTGCCTCTCTCTCTCTCTCTCCCTGTCTTTCTCTGTCTGTCTGTCTCTTTCTCTCACTCTTTTTCTCTCTGTCTCACTCTTCCCCTTTCTCTTCTATGACGTTTATTTTGCAATGAGATGGTTTTTAAGAAAATTATCATAATGCATTCATTTCGATTGGGCCCCATTAACCCGCTGAGTAGTCAATTCTTTCATTACCATAGGCTTAATACAAGGATCCCCTGGTTCCAGTAGGCAATGAGTTAAATAAAGAAGTATGAAGTACACCAGCACATTTTCTGATAATTAATGAGAGGTTCGTGAGATATTATAGGCATTTACTGATCAGGATTTGGGCCTATTTACCCAGAGTACATAGCATCAGTATTTGCGGCTCATCCCGCATCCGGGTCCTATAATTATTATAACCCCAGCATTGCTGGGTTCAATTTGATACACATGGGTCGAGAGAGACAAATTCTCAAGGCAACATTGTTGAAGGATGTAAGCACCACGCAAGGTTCGAACCCGGGACCTACCGTACGAGAGGGCCTTTTCTTACGTCATTACAATGTTTCGGATGTATCATTATCATGAATCAATTATCATTTCCCAAGTTGTAAAAGAAATGGGACATGTACCGTAGATTTATGGTGGAATTCAAGTTTCTCCTTGCGTATGTCTATATTCATTTATTTATGCATGCATGTTCATAATTTCACAATTCATTGGAGTTAACATCACATGAGAAAAGAATATAACATAACACATCGTTTTCAATTTTACAGTCCATTTGAATCGACTTCACATGAAAAAGAATATAACAATGTTTATCAAAGACAAGTTATTATACAGTTTAAAAGATGAACACACAAACGTGATAAAACATAAGCATAGAGCTCGAAACACCTTTCAAATATATAATATATGACAAATAAAACTCTTAAAGGGTTGTGAACTATTTACACTATTTATAAAGAACAAGAATAAAATTAAAAAAGAGTAATATTGTTAAGTCTAGTAAAATTGTCTTATAGATCATTAAAGAATTAAATTCATGTTCGATATAATAAGAAGTGATATGTAGATTTATAAATATGTAAGTATTATCTTACATCTGTGAACTAATAAAACAACAGAGTGCTTTTTTAAAGGAGATTGGTGATTTTATATTTTGAATATTGTTAGGTAAAGAATTCCATACATCTGGATCCCAATGTCAAGATCAAGATTTCAAGATTTATTTATTTCTTCCACTTGCATACAAAAAACTTTTCATTCAGGAACAGTAGCAACAAGCTCATCGTCAACTAGCATAAATACACTAACAATGAAACAGTTATAAAGACTTTAACAGATGTGGAAAAGAGGTGGTTTGTAAAAAAGCACAGATCACCTTTACATGAACAACTACATAAAAAAAAGTAGATTACAATACAGGGGGAGGGGGACTAACAATACTAATCTAGTAATACCTATACTGACTATAAATAAATATTAGATCTACCACTAATTTATAGAATATGGTAGACTAAAAAAAGAAAACAGAATAATGATAATGAAATAGTAAAAAAATAGGGGAAGGAGGATAATGTACAACACAGGGGGGCGGGGACAATGCTAATCCAGTTACCTATATTGAATATTAATAAATATCAGATCTATTCACTGTAGGTGTACAGTAGATGAAATTCCAGCTTACGTTTGAAGACAGAAGAGCTTACAGACTGCCTAATAGAACAGTCTAAAGAGTTCCAATACGTTGGTCTTTTATTTTATTTTTGTCTGATTGATTTATCGGCTAATATTAATGTATGACAAACAAGAATTTGTAACTCCGCCACTAGTGAATTCGATTTCTAAAAGTCCATACAAGATTTGGAATACCGCAGTACATAAAGATACATAAAGTTGCATATTTTATAAGAAATTCTGTACTGTTTTGTTCAAACTTACCGAGGGTCTATTCTCCATGATAGTAACAGGCTGCATGTTCAGAAATCTGTGTATTCCTTTAAAATCGAAAGAAAGTGTGAAAAGCGAAATTAATATTTTTACAATATCGACTTATGGTAAAAGATGATACTGTCTCCTTCTCTAACCACATGAAAATTCGAATAGGAATAGTTTGTAATAACAATTAATATTCAATGTTTTCATATTCGAAATATTGCAAGATATAACTGAGGAGCTAAGAGCACAATATTCTTAGCAAAGTGCAGGCTGGTAACTTTCTGCAAGATTAGAATAATGTCTTATCAGTTACCTGATACCCAAACCTCACAGAATAGTGAGAATATACCAACCAATATGTCATGTAGGCCTATGTGCTAAATACTTAACATTGTGGTAAAAGATGATACTGTCTCCTTCTCTAACCACATGAAAATTCGAATAGGAATAGTTTGTAATAACAATTAATATTCAATGTATTCATATTCGAAATATTGCAAGATATAACTGAGGAGCTAAGAGCACAATATTCTTAGCAAAGTGCAGGCTGGTAACTTTCTGCAAGATTAGAATAATGTCTTATCAGTTACGTGATACAAAAACCTCACAGAATACACCAACTAATATGTCATGTAGGCCTTGTGCTGAATAATTAACATTGTCCAAACGCTTTAAGTTTTTCTTGAATAGTGCAATTGCATAAACAGATGGCTACTTTATCTTTTAACACATTGTTATGCAGTCTTTCTTTGTCCATCACCAGTAAATGTGAAGGAGTTCAAGAATCAATAATAATAATAGTTCGTCCTTATATAGCGCATTTCAGGACCGCAGGCCCTCTCAATGCGCTTTACAGATATATATTATTACCCCGGTCATCGGATTCATGCTTACCCGCACACAAGGTATGCACATTATCCACTCCCTGGGGAGCATTCAAGCTAGTCGCCATTTTACAAGCGCCATTGCTAATCAAACTACATTAGCTTTCGCATCCTACCGGGTACCCATTTAACACCTGGGTGGAGAGTGGCAAATGTAGATCAATGTCTTGCCAAAGGACATTAGTGCCGCGGTGGGACTTGAACCGCGAACCTTGTGATCCACAGTCCGCTGACATATCCACTCGACCACGACACCTAAAGTTTAATTGTCCATATGTAATGATACATAAATTTGTTTCCCATTAGTGTAAAAATACATCATAGTCATGAACATGATATTAATATGCTGAGAGCCAGAATGGTGCTTAAGGGCAAACCGAAACCTTGTGATAAGTTGATTTGAATGAAAGCAGACAATCAGATAATCAGAGGCAAACGTTTGAAGAAAGAGACAATTATGGAATGTATATCAATTGATCGACTTGCGTGTCGCCTATTGAAACGTGCTAGTACGGCAATGACGTAGTATGTAACATATACGAACAGAATTTCTATAGGAAATACAATAGGCTATTGAAATCAGCCTTAAGTTGATTTTGGGGGAAATAGTTGCCATTGTGTAAAACTGATATAAATAACTATACCGTAACTTCCTCCCGTCAACAAGAAGAGAGAGAGAGAGAGAGATCGACAGCTAGAGCGAGTGAGAGAAAAAAATGGGGGAAAAAGAAGAGGAACAAAAATCAGGAAAAAGAGAGAAAGAGAGGGTAGTCAGGAATCAGGAGCTGCAAAGGCGTATTCTAATGTTTTTGAGCAAGAGAAAAAGTTGAAGATAAAGTTAGAGAGGGTGTAGACAAGAATAATAAAAAGTAGAATGTGAGACTTTGACAGAGAAAATAAAATAAGAAAAGAAATCAAAAAGAGAGAGAGAAAATGATAGACGGAGAGAGAAACGGGAAGAATGAATTTGAATAGAACTACGTCACAAGTAGAAGTATGAAAGGCAAACACGCTAACCACACAATAGTTGCCAGGCGTCTCTATCGAAAAAAAATCCTTTCTCATAAATAACACAAATTCTCGATTTTGTTGGCTTGTTATGTTTGTCTATGCAACCATGACAAACATGTAGCTGCGCTCTTGGCATTGAGGAACTAATCTATGCTTACACAAAAAGCTGTTCTTTGCATTAGATCACAAATATTTTGTAACGTTAGCCTCCCCATTTCTCATAGACACATCAAGGCTTGGTTAACTTTGTAAATTGCCGTTTGCCCGTCTACCATCCATGTTGTCTATTAATCATTTCGCCTACTTTTCTACTGCCCATTTTAAATTATTGTTCATTTAGTCTAATAACCAATTAGTCTAATGGCCAATTCTACTAACGCTCATTTCGTCTCACCTCCGTCGTGTCGATTAATCATTTGATGATTGTATTTATTATTCATGATTATTTTACCCTCGGGTAGGACGTTAATTGACGCCCCGTGTAAAAAGGGCCGCCACCTTTAATTATATGGTAAGAACATTGACACACTGCACCATCCATATAAGAGTAAGGGGAACACCTGCACACCCGAACCAGTTACCCGAACCAGTTATACCGGGAGGAGAGACCAGAAGGTCACAAGGATTAAGTTTGTCATTTCCCTTCTAGGCACAATAATATTAATAATATTTAGCTTTTATATAGCGCTTAATACAAAACATGTCTATAAGCGCTTTACAAAATAATATACTATTACCCCGGTGATTGGATTCAGTGCTTGCAATAAAGTAACGCCAAATATACTTAACACTTTATATAAATATATATGTATATATATGGGTATATATGTTTATACAAGTAATTGGATCTGTGCATATACAAACGTATTCAAAAAAATTGAATATAAAATGCTTTAATAGATATTGCAGCCGCTTTAAAGAGCCGCTGCAAAAAAGAAAAATGTGTCATTCCAAATTTCTCGAAAAATGACACTTCTTTGGAGGCTATGGTAAAGTGTTGTTATTAGAAACCTCACTCAGAGAAAATCCTCAAATGATAAAATTATCCATTTTAATGAATCAAATGACAATGATGCTGCTTGGAACTTTCAAATGTACTTTATTCGTAAGACATTTCTCGTTGGATAATAACAATAATTACATTGCTCTTTCGGAAGGATTTTTTTTTTTTTTTTTTTTTTTCGTGTGAGGAATATTTTACAGAAGAATCTACTAGTATTTTACAGCAAACATACCTAGTTCACAGCATGAACAACTTCCTTTCAAACAGACATAAATGATTCGGGAAAAATACCATCGCACTCTTTACCGCATGAACTCGGTCGGTTGCCACTGTTTTGTGAATACAGTTGAATAGTCTTATGTCAATAAGTCATTGTTTGATGGATTTTGACGCAAATTCATCATCACACAGTATAAACAGAGTAATTGTATCAAATTTGTGAGCGTAAATTTACCACAAAGCATAAAGAGCGCTAATATATTGCATAGAAAGTAAATAGTAAATATATCGAATAGTATGTGGTACATAATTACTGTATATGACGGTACTTACGAGTATATAAGCGGAGTATCTATGAGGCTGAAGTTCCAGTTCCGATGATTAGCTATATGTATTCAGCTACTTCTCGCTATAATGATTGCCGATAGTGAAAGAGAATTGATACCAACGGAGTGATTAACGTAGCATGCACGCGATGGAACGAATGACGCATTCTACGTGTAGTTTACTTTTCAATTATTGGGTCACTGCCATAATTCATTGAACCTCTCTCTATTCTCTTCCTCCACCTATACTCATACACCTACACCCTCTCTCTTTCTCTGTCTACGCTTAATAAATTCCCATTTCCATTTGCAACTAAATTCATTGCATTTTGTTTTAGAAAATATTATCTTATTATCCACTTCATTTCTCTCTCTCATATGCCCCTCTCTCATTCGTGTTCTACCCTCTCTCTTTCCCTCTCGCTCGTTCCATATTCCCTCTCTCTCACTCTTGTTCCGCCCTCTCTCTCTCTCTCTTTCTCTCCCTCTCTCCCTCTCTCTCTCTCTAGTCACGAAATATTGGCGTTCGAAATATTTTTTTCGTCGCGTTTTGCACAAAGTGGGACATCTCCATATAACCTGTGGATATTTTGGGGTCATTATATTTGTACAAGTGCTCTCTCCAAAATGGCTTATTCCTCTAGATCAAATGGAACGTGTGTATCTTGCTTACAGAATATAATGGACTATGGTGCTACAGCTCAATTGACCGATGCTCGTGACACCGAAAAGCATATGTGTGCAGACAGGGGCGTCGCTACACATTTTTCAGTGGGGGTGCAGAGGCCAACGATTACCGAAAAAAACTAGCCACCGATTACCAATATCTATGAATTTAACCCTATAAACCCGGGGCCGAAGGCTAAATTATTTTTCCTATGAACTACATGTATCTATAGTACTTGCGTATGTACACAAGGTCATTTTCCTCGACGACATAAAGATACGATTATTTATTCTCTTTTTTTAATCCTTATCTAAATTCAGTTCCCCCCGCCTCCCCCCCCCCCCCCCTCTTCCCGCGCAAAGCGCGGAAGCTTTGAGGTTTCCTTAAATTATTAGAGAAAGAAGATGATTCGTTGTACTGTTCTCGACTTTTAATCCTTGTCTAAATTCAGCCCCCCCCCCCTTCCGCGCGAAGCACGGAAGTTTTGACGGCTTTGATGTTCCATTAAATTATTATAGAAAAAAGACGATTCGTTGTACCGTTCAGTTTCGACTAGGCGTACTTGTGGCGTGCGCCTGTAATCCAGCTAACTGTGGAAGTTGCAAACTGATTCAGGCCGAGGACGCAGGCTCGAAACTGAGTCACGTCTTTCGGATGGTGACGTTTAAAGGTCGGTCCCCAGACGTAAAAAAATCATATCTGATTGACACACGTCTGTAAAAACCAATAACACACACACACCCCTCCCGCGGAAGCTTTGACGTTTCATTAAAGTATTAGAGAAAGAAGACGTTCGGTGTAGCGTTCTCGTCTCTTAATCCTTATCTGAATTAATTTCCCCCCCCCCCTCCTGCGCGAAGCGCCGAAGCTTTGACGTTCCCTTACATTTTCAGAGAGAGTGCCGTTAGTAACTTGCAAGAGCTACCGGTACTTACCTATATCTTTGCATGGTGGCAGTTTCACATCAGGGAGGACAAGCCAGGACGGATGTGAACCACTAGACCCTGCAGTGACTGGTCGAATGATGTCGTGAGTTCCATATCGTCAATCGACCTCAATGCTGTCACGGTGGCACGGTTTTCTTTTCTTTTCTTTTGTCTTCCTGTTTTTCTTTTATTGTGCTCAATTAGTACTCATAACTTAAAACAACATAAGAGTAATTGTAATCACCTCATTCTTTTGATAAATGTTAGTTTTTATTGCCAGTTGTAACCACTGCCTTGTGGTCAGGGGTGGCGATCCAGACTACAGACTACAACACATTTAGGCTCTGGAGGGCCTAAGAGTGCAGCGTTAAGACAAATAAAAATGCAAAAATCTTCTCACTCGGTAGCTACGCTCCCTTTTATAATATCTTTCAAAATGTACAAGTGAATACCGAGAAAAGTGAAGTGTGAACAAAGTATATTGCTTGTTTTTATACTACAGTTACAAGGACTACAAGGACTGTTATTTGTTAATACAACAACACTTCAAAAACCTGTGAGGGGGTAGTCAATTCCGTCACCTTCACCCCTCTCATTCACTATTGCTCCCTCGATCGAACCTGCGTACTGATGGGGGGGGGGGGGCTTTGGGGGCAGCCCCTCCCCCCCCCCCCCACAATGAACTTCAATCGTGGTTTACTTCTTATTCGACACCAGTGATTTACAAATGTTGCTGAAATGCAGTGGCGGATCAAGGGGGGGCGAAACGGCCGCGGCTCACCCTATTGGCGGCGCAAAAAAAAAAAAAAAAAAAAAAAAAAGGAGAAGAGAAGAAAAAAAGGTGAAGAGAAAAGAAAGGAGAGGAGAAAAGAAAAGAGAAGAGAAAAGAAAGAAGAGAGAGAGAGGTAGAGAGAAAGAAAGAAAAAAAGAAGATACCCTCCCCCCCCCCCCCCCCCCCCCCCACCCACCCCCCCCCTCCACCTCACTCCACTCCGGGGTCGGAGGGACCGATTTTGTGTTCCCAAAATTTCCGATAAAGGGTTACTTTTCACGCAACAAAATCCGGCCCGTAATACACACAAATCCGGCCCGCACTGACTTTACACACCGAAGATAAAGGGGTGCTTTCAAACTAAGAGAGGGAACATACATGCGCGTACCCTACATAACACTGAGTGGGTGGGGGGAGGGGAAGAGAAAAGTCGGGTGAGAAAGGGGGAAAGACAAGGAAATGGCGCTAAGTGACAGTAACGACGAATAAGGGAAAAACTGTAATCGGGAGATTTGGGGTCATTCCAGAAGGCTTGGGAAACGTTATTGAATAGAGGGGGCCGGGCCGGCCGCATAAAATCTCGAGCCACGGATTCAAAGTTACACGTTACAAACAGCCCCTGCTTTTTGAAAAAAATTGAAAAGGGCACAATATTTTGGATGTCTTTCAAATAGAAGCTATATACTAAACAGTCAAATTTTAAATTAACGGTAGGGCCGCTTCACAACTCTTATTTTGCCCTTCATTTGGATTCAGCTCATACCAACTCGCTTGTGCTTATATTTGAACTCATGTTGGTAGAGATAATGGACAGCGGCGGCGATCCTGGGCCCGATAGAGGGACACGTCCCCCCCCGGAAATTTAGATATATAGCTAGAAAGAAATATACATGTAGCGGAAAGAACGTACATATTGGACTAAAGGATTTTCTAGAATGCATAATTTCAGCATTCTACATTGCAAAATCTCGCTTGGTCGCTACGCCCCGGCCCTCGCCCGATAACACAAAACTAAGATATGACGCTCCCGGTCGCGATTATTTCATGGTTGGTGTATAAATAGATCTTTTTTTCCCCTTTCATTTCTACTGACCTAATTGTATGCTATCACAATCATGATTGTTTCATTTTCCCTTTAAAGCATGCATAGCTAGGGGCGGTAGGGGCAGTAGGAGGACATAGGACGAAAAAAGGAGCAGACAAAGAAACATTTTTGACAAGTCTAAAACGGTACAACAAATCATCTTCTTTCTCTAATAATTTAATGAAACGTTAAGCTTCTGCGCTTTGCGCTGGAGGGGGGAACTGAATTCAGAGAAGGATTAAGAGTCGGGAATGGAACAACGAATTATCTTCTTTCTCTAATAATTTCATTAAACTATGAAAGGTCAAAGCTTCCGCGCCTCGCGCGGAAGGGGAAAATGAATTCAAATAAGGATTAAGAATCGAGAATGGGACAACGAATCATCTTCTTTCTCTCATAATTTAATGAAGCGTCAGAAGCTTACGCGCTACGCGCGGGAGGAGGAAAACTGAATTCAGACAAGGATTAAGAGTCGAGAATGGCACAACGAAACATCTTCTTTCTCTAATAATTCAATGAAACGTCAAAGCTTTCGCGCCTCGCGCGAAGGGGGGAAACTGAATTCAGACAATGATTAACAACCGAGAACGGTACAACGAATCGTCTTCTTTCTCTAATAATTTAATGAAACGTCAACGCTTCCGCGCTTCGCGCGGGAGAGGGGGGGGGGGACTCAATTCAGACAAGGATTAAGAGTCGAGAACGGTACTCTTTCTCTAATGATTTAATGAAACGTCAAAGCTTCCGCGCTTCGCGCGGGAGGGGGTATGGAAACTGAATTCAGACAATGCTTAAGAATCGAGAACGGTACAACGAATCGTCTTCTTTCTCTAATAATGTAATGAAACGTTAAGCTTCTGCGCTTTGCGCTTTAGGGGGGAATCTGAATTCAGAGAAGGATTGAGGGTCGAGAATGGAACAACGAATTATCTTCTTTCTCTAATAATTTCATTTAACTATGAAAGGTCAATGCTTCAGCGCTTCGCGCGGGAGGGGGAAAACTGAATTCAGACAAGGAATAAGAGTCGAGAATGGTACAACAAATCGTCTTATTTCTCTAATATCAACTAATGAAAGGTAAAAACTTCCGCGCTTCGCGCGGGAGGGGGGGGGGGGAGGAACTAAATTCAGACAAGGATTAGGAGTCGAGAATGGTACAACGAATCCTCTTCTTTCTCTAATAATTTCATGAAACATTAAAGATTCTGCAGTTCGCGCGTAATGGGGGGGGGGGGGAACAGCGAGCTGCCGAATATGAATTTGTTATGTCTTTTCTCGTATATTTTGGTGATAAGTAACACTTTCACAAAATACATATTATCCTCAAATTTTTGCTCGCTCGCTTCGCTCACTAGCCGAATTGTGAAACCAGAAAATTACTTTTTCGGGCAAGATGAAAATGTCAAAAAAAATACGGGTATGGTGCTTCTAATATGACCTTGTCAGTATTGGTATGTTGAGTTGAAAAACGGTCTGCGCAATTTTCAAATTTCCGGCCCCCCCCCCCCCCCTATTGGAAAATCCTTGATCCGCGCCTGAAATGGCATGGTTTTTCCCTGAGCTTCTTGGCGCGGTCTCTGGATCCCGCTCCAATTAGTGACCTGCATGCCAGTGTCACAAATAAGTTATCAAAATATGCTCATCTGACCGTAAATAAATGCCTAAAAACCCCGAGCTTCACGGGGCTCCCCCCCCCCCCCACTTCGAAAAACGTTCCAGTGCCTGCATAGCATGTAAGAGTGGTGGTGATGCGGATTTTTTGTTCTGCCCCCCGCCCCATAAAACAAGTTTTTGCTCAGTACACCACTGCTCCCTCGTCCCTCGCATTTCGTCCCCCCCCCCCCTTCCCCGGTCATGAAAAGAAATCGCCGCCCCTGCTTGTGGTTCAGGTTATCTTTAGAATCTAAGGCTAAGGGAGCAAACCCTTATACATCTAACCGACTTCAAACTTCTGCATTGATAGTACGTACACGAGGATAGAATAAGAATACCGACACAGCTGACCCGACACAGCAACATAATCTATGCGTATCTTTCTTGCTCCCTCGACCAGACGACTCCATCCAACATCCCCCTCTCTTTTACTCCCACCCCTCCTCTCTCAGGCTCTTACATCCTTTCTCTCCTCTCTTTCATTCCCGTTTCTCTTGTTTCTTGTTTCTCTTTTTTCCTTTTTCTTTCTTTCCTCTCCTTCCTATTTTTCTTTTTTCTCCTCTTTTCTTTCCTTTCTTATTTTCTCTCCTTTTCCCTCTCATTTTTTCTCCTCGGGGTAATTTTCCGGGGGTCATTGTCCTTTGGGTGCAGTTTTCCGGGGAGTTATTGCACAGGGGTAATTGTCCTGATACGCATTAAAATGTACATCCATAAAGATATAATTATACATTAAAAAAAAACATGCGATATTTTGTATAAAAAACTCTTTATTGATAAAAACTTCTTTACTCAAATTTAAAAAAAAATGTTTGACAAATCAGCTACGAAGAAAACAGACTGCAATTGATTGTATGATGAAGAAACTTTTATCTCCTAGAGCATTATTTCATGGGGCACCTTTATCAACATCAGCAAAATTAATGACACACTTACACAGCTGCGATGGTGCATACAAAAAAGTGTCATGATGAATCCGTGTGCACAAAGGTCTTTATACTAATTTACATATATTCTAGTAAAGGGGACATTAATGATGAGTATTACGTCAACCACACGGAGCCGAAATTCAGCAGAGATAGACAGCTTGTGGTATATGCCTATTTACACGATTTTTATATACTCTTTTAAACACTGACTGCATGCAAACAAACGTAATTTTATAATGAAATCATTATCAATCGAGTAGAAATAGTTACTCAAAACGTTAGTAGACAAATCCTGCTTACATTACTTCCTAAATTATCAAATTTGACGATCAAAATTCTTGAGTTATATTAAAAAGTGTCGGGGAGGGGGGACTAACTTTTTAGATGAGTGTTTAATATTCAACATGTATGTATATTATTATTACTATAATACCTGCTTCTTTACAAAGCGCTTTACCATTAATTTACCAAAGCGCTTAGAGTATTTTTCTTACTTGGTCACCGAGTTCTTTACTATTCTGTATATTATAGTGCACATTCTCCACTCCCTGGGGATCATTATGGATAGTTGCATTTTTACATGAGTACACATGCTAATCCAACTACAATCACATTCGCATCCGACTGGGTACCCATTTAACACCTAAGAGGATAGTAGCAATGTAGGTAGAATAAGAATACCTGGCTCAAGGACATTTCCTCGCAAATATTACCCACTCAACGGACTATGACATCCCTTCTACTACTACATGTATTATAACGAACACTGCTATAACAAACTCTCATTAAAACACAGTAATCTTGCTGGTCCCACTCTATTCGATAAAATCTTTACGACAACAAATATAGAAGACATGGAAATTACTAAAGGGAAAATATATTTGTTTCAGGGTTCTGATAAAAGAAGTTTTTGATTAATTAAACAAAAAACATGTTTTGTACATATTTTACTGTTCAAAACGTCTTTCTAATAGCAAAAACATGCTTTTACTGCTTTAAATTTTCCGAAAGTGAGTAAAAGTAAAACCAGACTATGGCGTATCTAGGTATTGGGCAAAACTATTATATATGATTCTATGACAACAAAAATACATGGAATACATGGAATTTACAGAAACTAGATTGCTCCTTATTAATAGTTAAAGACCACTTTGGAATAGGTGAAATGGTTACAAACAAGATGAAACAAGATTAGCTGGATAATTGCAATATCATTTTTCAAGGTTCCCTGCTACAATCTTTCCTTAAAAGATAAATCTGAGTACTGGTCTTGCGATTACACTACAAAAGAACCTGCCAACAACTAGAATGGCCATTTTCGTACTGTAATCAAATTAATGCACAAATCGTTGTTATTAAAGTACATGTACATCGTTACTAATTATTTCATTCACCTGTTACAAACAAATTGCATATATTACTTTGTGTAAGGTAGGACAAGCCACAATGTTTGTCCCACCTAGCTTCAATTAATGTATACAATTCGCAGACTGACTATTGAGATACAATTATTCATAACAGGTGAAATAAATAATTTCAAATGAGGCATTTAACAAAGATTTGTGCATTCAATTTGATCACATTATGAAAAAGCATGTATGATTTTATGTACATGTATA